>CAEFZY010004966.1:0-82508 GCA_903066815.1 Brachyrhaphis roseni | reverse complement strand
TAAAACTTTGAAAACTCTTTCTGTGTACCGTCTGTATGTAGGCACATGCGGCTTATAGACAGGTGCAGCTTATGTATGTACAAAATGGTTTTTCCTTTAAATGTGCTGGGTGCTGCTTATAATCGGGTGTGCTCTATAGTCCGGAAAATACTGCATTGACCTTTTCTGACGTTTTTTTTTTTTTTATGTTTAATTTAGGGAGGCTCAGGGTTGACTCCTCTGATAGATTTCAGAAGTGAGAAGTAACAATAAGAAGGGTGAAACTACCTGAATTCAAACCTATACACCAAAATCTACATGCACAATTCATCCTTAAGTGATTGCATCATACACCAACCAGATGCTGTTTGTGTAACTCTGCACCATTATATCGTCCAAACAGCGTTTTTGTGTGTCAGCTCCATCAGTCCACACAAGGCTTGCTCCCAACAGGCATCAAGTTTGCCTAGATAATCATCAGCAAACTGCTGGTGGTGCATGTTTAATGGTAATGTCAGGTGATTTATTTCTGTAAATCATGCCACTTTAGAGGGCAAATTATAGTTTTTCTTGTAATAATGAAAATTAAGTTTTTCTATAAGGTTTTTTCTTTATGTAATATAGAACATGAGCTAAATTTATGTATTTTATAGAGGGGAAGCATTGTAAAGTCAAATGTCAAATACATCACGGTGACCTGCAACATATACATTTATAGTAGTTTAAGAGTTTGTTAAGTTTATCTTCAACTTTCAACTGTTGTTTGAAATTTTTCTAAACTCAAAATGTGTTTGTATTTGGTGATGTTTAGCATATCTAAAGAATTTTGCGCTGTTTTTCACTGTGTAAAGAAATAAGGTCTACTTTTTTCTCTTCATTTAGTAACTTAATTTGCATCTTCAGAGGGAAGATTCACACATGATAAAGGAATATGCTGAAGTACTATGGATCTTATGTAGTATTGACTTCTGGGTTCAGTGATGTTAATGTGGAAACCATAGTATGATTAATGCATGTTTACAAAGAGCACATGCAGCATGCTAATGAGCATTTTTAATGATTTTTACTATATTCCTATGCAAGAATGCATATAAAATTTTCCTTTGCATGGATGCATGTAGGGATGGCCTGTCACACCCCAAACCAACTGTCAGATTACTGTGAACCTCACATGACCACAGTGGCTGGTGACTGGTTGAGCTCCCAGTGAGTGTGATTATAGCACATTGATCTTGAATGTGTTATACTCCAATCAATGGCTCTAACTACCAGTGGGGCAGATTGTGAATTCTAGAAACTTAGGTCAAAATGAAACATATCCTGAGGGTTGCAGAGAGGGTTTGGTGGGTGTGTTCATGAGGGGGTGGTGATGGGTAATTCTCCTGCAGGCCTACACTTTGTATACTATTAATTCACTGGAAAGGTCATATGGTCTTTCTGCTTGATAGTGATGTTAAACGCAGCTTATCCAGCAATCACCCCCCACATCAAACAGGATTAGTGAAATCTTGTTAACTCTGGTGACACGCAGGACCTTCATATGTAACCTTCTATTGAACTGTCTGGGAAAAGATAAATTCCTGAGATTTTGCCTGAGTTTATCAGAATAGGAAGCAAAGCACTGAATCGTGTTCTGTAACTTTTGTGAACACATTTAGGAACTCTGCTATCAGAAAACAAGGTACTATAAAAGCGTTGTTTTGAATTGGCTTTAAAACACCAATTTAAAACACAGTTAGCCTCTTGAACATTTCACATTTGAACATGCTAAATGCATAAAAAACTGTATATTATACAAGAATTTTATGTGGAGACTAACAAACAGGATACATAGCTTTATTTACATTTTTTACAAATAAAAAAATGGCATGCATTTACATGCAGAGGGTATGTTTCTACCCAACCCATTCTCACTCCCTACTCATCATATATTGACGCATGTTCTGCCAGTTTTGAACAGGTTTGGGGAAATTCATCAGTTCTAAGCTACTTCATAGCCACCTTCATCATATAGAGCAACTTTACCACCATCCTCATGGAAACTCTCTGTACTTACCCCTCCTAGTTCTGTTAGCAGATTAATTTACTTATAACAAAACAACTTCTCCAGGTTTTTAGGGAAATAATCTACCAATGGAAATAGTACTTTTTCATCAATACCAAGGAATTATTTACTTAAAACAAGCTCATATATCTTGCTGATAAGCTATTTTTAAGTTAGCTTTGTCTTAATTCAAGCTCAGTAAGATATATGTACTAGAAACTAGACAAAAAAAATACTTGGTAAGATTTTGTATTTTTACTAACACTTGGCAAATCATGACTTTGACATATGAGTCTAAGGCAGAATGGAATGACTGGTTCTTCACATGTGGGTTCTCCCAAAAATTGCTTAACTCTTAAGATTCAGCCGAAGGGATGGACTCATTAGATTTGGTGGTCGGGGTGTATTTCAACTTGCTGGAGGGAGCACACTTTGACTTCAAGCTGGTAGTCAAAGTGTGCATCCTTTTCAGACAGTGTCTGCTTCATCTGCCAGCTGACACACACATCGCAGTGCATCACATTGTCCTTGGAGGTACAGCTGTGTCCACCGATAAGACACTCTGGAGCAATACCTCCAAGTTAAAGAGATCTTGATGAGCCAAAAGCACACAGACATACACACCCCCACACACCCCAACACCCCCACATGCAAACACTTCCTTACACTACTGTGACTTGTATTTCAAGGTGATACTGTAATATAAGCAAAAGTAATTGTTCCAAATAGTAATGATTGCTGTAAAAAAGGACTTTAACCTTTAACATATGCAATTCTAATACAGAGAAGCGTGAAGACTTGGTCAATGCCTTGATAAACAAACCACCTTAACTTACACACACATCAAGAACTTTCAGAGCTTAAGAAGGACAGTCAATAATTGATGAGGCCATATGCTGTTTACCTTTATTGGGGTGGGGGAAGAGCAAGTTCTGTTTGACTCAGCAGTTGTCTGTTCTATGCTTTTTCTTTTAGCTTCGGTCAGCATGCTGAAAGTAAGTGTATGTGAAATTTTACAGACAAGCACAAAAGGATGAGGAGAACTGCAGAGAGACCTTACAGTTTTAATCAGGAGAGAAACAACCAGACTAGTTTATGAAATCTTAATTTGTGGATCAACTGTATGAAGCCAAGACATCGGTTAACCTGAAAACAGCTCCAGTAGAAGTGGTTTATAAGACAAAAATCAAGGAATATGTGTCTATTTATTCTTTTGAGATGTTTTTGCTCTCTGATCACAAATTAAGCTAAAAGAATAGCCAATAAAAACATTTAAAATACCCGTATTATAATCCCTTCTGGGCTTTTGACTTGAACACAATCCAGTACAAAAGACAAATTTTGGTTCCTTTCAAAGTGACATCCAGCCAGGCTCATTAGACGAGCTTGGAGAAGTGCCCAGAAGGTGAATAAAACCATTCTGCCTTTTGAGATACCGCCACCCAATTGATTTCACACAGACACACATGTGTATATCCTTTATTATTATGTTCATCCATAATAAACACAAGGTTTCACAAAACATCAGTACTTCTTCTCATACTATGCTTGAAAAATGTGGATGAAAAAACGATGCAAACAAGCCTTTTTATATGTCATGAGTACAGTGAATGAGTGTACAAGTACCCCGAATTTGACATCACCATGGCAACTGCAAATTCCCACACCACTGACTGCCACATACGGTAAAATCTGAGAATCATTAAGCGTACGGGAATTAGTTTAAAGAGAGTTATATTCATCTTGTGCACATTCTTAAACCAGATTCATGCAATCAGATTAATAAAATTGTATTGGTCATCACAGGATTAATTAACTAATTTCTGTAGAGGAAAAATAACCTGTTTTGCTTCAGCAGGACTTGAACATTTGAGAAAAAAGTGAGACCATCTGGACAAAAAAATGTACACTGGTGCAGAGCAGGATTCTGCATCCTGACCCAAAGAAGTGAATCCATGAAGGAATGGTTGGTGAGTGAATTAGGAAGTAGAGTTCTGGACTGAGTCAAAGCTCAGTTCTTGTTCTCACTGAGATGCTTGTGACAGGATGTACATGCAACAAACTCCTCAAATATCTTTCAGCTGAAAGTGAGGAATGGAGAAACCTTCCTGAGATTCTGCTGATGGATAGAAAAAGCATTTTATTCCAACCAAATGGAGTAAGATCATCTGTTAGGAGATATGGTTTCCTAACTTGTTCTATAAATGAACATAAGTTATGTTTTGATGTACCTGTAATGAGATTATTTTCTTTTTCAGAAATAAACAGTAATAAAAAAGAGGTTTTGCTTTGCAAGACCATAATTTCTTTCAGAATAACTGAATATATAAGAAGTTGTCCTGGTTTCTTTACATTATTTCAGTATTTTCATTTTTTTTTAGAGGCAAGAACCGTTCATGAGATTATAAAATAATGATTTTTTTATTTTCAATAGCACTTGGTAAATATTTATAGCTCCAACTAGAAAGCTATGCATTTTCTTTCAGTAAATGCAGCTTTTTTTGGTACTTCACCAGGACAAAGACATTAATTTTGTTTATTTAATTTGTGTCATTTCCAAACAAATCTACCCTCAATGCATTTTTGCAATACAAAGAGGTCAAATTCAGCCAGTTAGATAAATGCCATTCCTACATTTAAAGAAAGTCAATCCAGTTTATTTAAGTGCGATCCAACTATTGAGTCACACTTAGATTAAATTACAGAGTCAAATTCTACTCAATTCTGTCACATCCTCTAAAAGGTTTTCTGTCTTGGGAAGTCCAGTCACTTACAGCAAGTATTTTGCTGCACTGACTCTACCTCTTTCATAAAACATTTTTCACATAAACCTGCAAAGAAGGGCTGCTTCTAAGATTTTTAAGTCATTCATAAATTACAAGGATATATGATTATACTTCATAACTGTGTATGCAAAAATATACCTCCTGTTACTCAGTATGGGACAACAGGAGTCTCTTCTGATCTGAGAAATGTGATGCTCAGCAGATCGTGATGCAGATGGTACACATTGAGGATGGTACACTGCTTCTTGCTTGTAATTTAAAGTATTAAATGGATTTAAAAAGCCTTTATGAGGATTGCTGGCCTTTTTGGAAATTCCCTGCAGATTTAATGCAGGTAAATGCTATACGTTGTAAACCACCCCCCTGTTGTTCCACATCTAAGCACCAATGATGTGAAAGGATTAAGTGATCTGTGATAAGGGGTTGATGGTTGCACGTTTAACCCAGAACAATGATCAGCAGGCAGACTCCTTAATACAGACATTTGTTCATGTCTTAGGATACTAACTAAATTTTGTAAAAAAAAAAAAAAAAAGAAAAAGAAAAAAGACTTTCTAAATGGAGGGAAATTGTTTTGTTCTTTGCATTGCACGATATGCATCAACCCAACACAACACTTACCGACAAAACCACAAAATGAATGCAGTCTCACACACAAGCAATTTTCCCTGATTTGAGCTGACATTACACTAACTTACAGTGATTTCCGGGGGGTTTTCTCTGACATCAACTATGAAAACTATTTGCCTATAACCTTCACTCTAATCCTCCATAGCCTTAAGACGTGTCTCTACCTTAAATGATTTAATGATTTATATCAGGATGACTTGCTGTTCACCCCAAAAAGGAGGATGAGTCCTCTTAATTAGACTGTGTAAACAGGTTTATGTCCCCACAACCTAACCACATACACACACACGCACACACCCCTCATAGACCCCCAGCTGCTGCTCTCTTGTAATTTATTATCCCTTCGGTACCCAGTGGAGTCATGAAATCAGCCTGGCCGTTGCAGCACACACACACACACACATATGGATGGTTGCACACATGCATCCATGTGCTTTTTTTCAAACAGTCATCCCAGCCTGCAACCCAGAAAGACCTCTTAGGCTTAATTAGTACAGGGTCCCCAGGGAGAGCACAGCAGTGCAAAATACACTAGACAGATGAAGGATGTGAGATGGTTGAGCTGCTGGAAAAAGCTGAACAAAACCCTGACGAGACACTATGTTTTGTTGTATAGACAAGGGGTGAAGTTGCAGGTTTTTCCTTTCAGCTTGAAATAATTGAAATGTTGATTTATGACTGTCACTTTACGGCAGATCAATATGATCCCTCCCCCATCTTTTAACCTCATTGCCAGAGGTAATTTGCATCCCAGAGAAACACCGGGAGAGTGTGTCCATATTGTGTTGTTAGCTACATTTAATATCTCTGAATATTTTATGGAACACAAACGCAGTCTTCAGCAGTTCTTCAGAACGCAGAATATTGCACAGTTGAAACTGCACATTAAATTTGTATATGTTTTTATACCATTTGTGGTGTAAGACATAAAGCCACACCAGGAAACAGGATTATTTTTATACACTGCATAGAAATTAACACTGTTGATATTACAACTTTATAAGCCTCCATGGTTAATTAACTATTGTGTTAAATTGAGACACACCTATAGATTTATTTTAAAGGATATCCTGAACCTGCTTCTTTGTGTAATTACAAAAGAAATCAGACACAATGTCAGGGAGAGAACTGAGAATCTAATTGTGCAAAATGAGCTTATTAACTGCAAAACAAGCCACTGTGTGAAGATCCTGGCCAAAGCTCCTGAAAGAGTATCCTCCTCAGTGAGGAAGAAGTCGTTACTTTGAAACAAAAGTAATGACAAATTGCTAATCTACTCAGGTACAAAGACTCCTATTTTTGGAGATATATCTGGTGTCTTATGAAACTGACAGTCCGTCAGGACAAATGGGTCTTTCAAATGGACAATGGACCAATGCACACAGCTAAAACCTGAAAATCTACAAACCTGTGTCAGTTGTGTCAACAGGAATGGGCCAAAATCTCAGAAAACTAGTGTGGGAAACTTCTGGAAGAATGCCCAAAATATGTGACCCAAGTTATACAGTTTAAACTGCAATTCTAACAAATGCTAAGGATGTATGTGACATAAGAAATCCTTATTTTAAAGAAAGTGTAAAATATCACTTATAAAATTATTTTGTTTATTCTAACTGACCAAAACCTGGAAATGTTTATTCTGGTTTGATGTCAGACAGTGAGAAAAGAGGCTTTATACAGTGTATGTACCTCAAAAATTTGGTTTCAGTACAGCATGGAATACACCAAAAGATAACAAATACTCCCATTTAAAGTCACAAGCAACAATTCTTAAATGCTCTGGGCTTTTGTAGTCCATTCCAAAACAAAATATGGTTCAATGCAATCTAATTAGCAAGATAAAGTAGTTTTCTGTGTGCAATTCTTCAATCTTTACTTAATATTTTTATTAAGCAAAATTACAGTTACAAAGATTTGTTGAATCATGATTGGGAATTTTACTGGGACATAGAAGAGACACATAGCCCTGCTAAACAGGACTGCTGACGCCTGTCATCACAATGCACTTCTACTTCTGCTCACCCTGTGAACCTGATCTGTTGCAGTCAAACAATTACCTTTTTGACCAGAACTTTTCAGCTAGAAATCAGTTTGAGCAATCCCTGTGCACACTTGCAGTGATAAACACACTTGTGCACACTGGGAGGAATTGCACCATAATTATGCCTAAGGTAGGGGAGATTAATTTTTTAATAGATCTAATGTTTTATTCATACTACTGTTCCACTATTGGCTAACGCAATGTGCCTAAAAAGACACAAAACAACCACACTGTGAACACATGGCAGGACTGGCTGTTAGCAATTTCACACAGTCAACCAAGCCCATATCTCAGAATTTCGGGGCAAAGCTGTTGACGTCGAGATAAACATCGTTATATATACATATGTATGTATGTATTAAAATATGTAATTTCTCTCTGCTTTTTGGGACTTTTCTATGTTCTGGCTTCAGAGAATTTGATTTAAAATCTGTCTGTGACAATCAAGAAAGTGATGACAAGAATTGGGTGTTGTCCTCTAGGTGAGGCCAGTAGGACCGGTTATTCTGTCCTAGAAATCCATTTACAGAGCCTAGCACTATGCCTAATCATCCACCCCACTGTGAGAGGAGTACATTAACCTGTGCAAACAGTGCTGCAAAGCTGGAGCACATTTAGGACTTTCAAACATTACTCCTTCCTCCCGCTGATTCTCATCCTCCAGTGTATGAATAAGATCTTGCTTGAGCAAGCCTGTTTGTGGAGCAGAGGGAAGATTACCAGATGAGGGGAAGGAAATGAAGGTTATAAAGTGTCTTTGTTCTGTATAAAAAATAGAACCAAACAGCAACAAAAGAAGCCAAATGTTACCATAATATTCTTTCGGCAATCAAAAGAATAAGTATTTTATATTTTTGCACACTTATGCATGAAGGTTGTGGCTTCAGGATTTAGGGACTTTTTGTTGAACGTGACTCCAAATTATTCTAGGAAAACATGCATATTTGTGGATTTTTGTCATACTTGACAGATTTGTGTTTAAAATGGGCTTTTATTTATCATTAGCGTGGATGTCATATTATTTGTTGGATTTTCAGTCTTGCTCTTGGACTGCCATTTTAAAAGAATGGTCATGACTTGTACAACTTCAATGAAAGCAAAAATGTTTGACCCACACTGTACCCCCTAATAAATAGATAAATGTTCATTAGCAAGCTGCATCTTGATCACTTGCTTTTTGTAGTCATCAACAAAATCGAAAAATAATTCTGGCTGGACATTTGCCCCCTCTGCTTGGCACAAGTGGAAGAAAATGTCTCAGCTGGTTGATTTTCTGCCACCAACACTGCTTTTAAGCATAGTCCATAAATTTCAAATTGGCCTGAGGTTACGGCCATTCCAGACTCTTAATGTTAGTCTGCTTTATTAGCTCCAAACACAGCTTTGATGTGTTTCTGCTCCAAAATCACAATCTTTATGCTTGACTAATATTTACAGCTTGACTAATATTTGGGCTTTATGATCAGGTGAGACAAAGATTAAGTTGTTGGGCACAAAGGCAAAAATAATGTTTGAAGGAATCAAAGTTAGTCTTTCAAAACTAAAAAAAAAAAAACACCTGTCATGCTGACAATCTAAATTGAAAGTTTGAAGACCACATATCAGTCACCCAAGATCAGACAGATTCTAACAGCTTAAGAGTTTTACACCAAGAAGTTTGTAGAAGTGATGGTGAACTTTAGAAAACCCAACTCCAGTTCCACTATTATGTATTATTTCTTCAGAAACCATCTAGTACATTTTTGAAAAATAGAAATGCTGCAAAACTTAGACACTCCTGCATAGTTAGTTAATCGGATGGTTCACATTTCATTCAGATACTACTGTGAATAAAAACTCTCAGAACTCCTGCTATAAAATTTGTTCCTCTTCATTTCTTTTGTTGTTTTAATTGCTGAAGTTTGTTACGGGTATTTGTCTTGAGGAATTTATGTACGGTAAGTAGCTTCTGGAGGTTCAGTGACTAGGAGAAATTCCTAGCCTGTGCAAGCTTGCTTGCCAATAAAATGCATTCTGACTATGATTCACTATTACTGGTTATGTTGCTTGACACATAGTGGGTGGGACTACATATTCATCAACTTCTCTTCAGTTGATAGGCAAGATGGTTTAAACTTTGACACAGTTATGTCTTCCTGCAGGGGAATCCCAACTCATCAAAATTAGATTTTAAATTAAGAAAGCAGCCTGATGACAAGATTTCAGAATAGCCCCAACCTCCATCCTGTTCAATATCCATAGACTTTCCTAGAAAACCAAAATCATTGCAGGAAACCAACCAAATTAAATTGAAATGGTAAATATTCAGAATTTACCCTAACCCTATTAAAAGTATCCAAACAATTCTTGCTAAAAGACTTTTCATTAACTGTTAGTAGGGATATATGTATGTATGTGTATGGGGTAAATCTTATGTGAGTTAGATAATCTTGTCTAATTCACACAATGTTTCATTCACACTACTGAATAAAACATTCAGTAGTATGAATTCAAATTTGTCTAATAGATGTTGATGTTTTTCAAAATTCCCTGAAGTTGTTTGTTTAGCAATCATACAACGTTTAAAGCTAAATAGTCCTGAGAAATAATTAGGAAAACTTTACTGGCCCATGATAAGTGTAAGTCAAACCAGTCCTGCCCTATTTTATATGAATTAATTCTAAAGGAACTACTGTTATGATTTCAGATTATTTGAATGTACAGGAATGCATGAGCCTGAATATTTTTTGGAAGCTGAGAACTGTTATCATCAGACATGTAATCTATTTTTTTTAATCGGATTGCTTTAATCGTCTCCCCTCGCCTGCTCATCCTTTCTGTGCGTGCTTAATAATGCAGGACACCGCAGATTTTTCTAATTTATCACTCCCTCCCAGCTGGACTTGAAGTGACAGATTTATTAGATAGCCATTTCAACTGCATGTAATACTGCCATTTGAGAGTCTGTCAGACTGACAGAGTCAAAGCAGCTTGATGACCTCTGTGATAATGACCAAACAGGAGGGAAGGACATTGAGAAAATAGGACAGGGAAGCTGATAAAGATATGTGGGGAGTAGTGTGGGTGGATGAAGAAATGTGGCCAGGATTTTCAAACATGAAGAGAGTGGAGTAAGAGAATTGTGGAAATTTCTGCTGCAAGATAAGTTTTATATTATGTTAAAATGTTATTCTCTTATCAATATGAAACATGAAATTTTGCTTTGATACACACATGTTTGAGAAATCATTGAATCTCCCCTGACAGCATACCCTGAATGCTCTCAGAAAGTACCGCCTTTTTCCAAAAAGCTACTTGTTGGAGCTCCAGCTAAACCCGCACTAGCTTGGTAGAGCCAAACAGAACTGAGTTAAGCTAAGTAGTAGAACAGGACCACTCCCTAAGTGTCAGAACCTTTGAAATGTGTTTGTAACCTTTAACCAGACAGATTTATGTCATGCCATCTGATTTAGATATGTTTTTGATTAGCCATACGGCTACTTTATGTTGTTAGAAAGGCTCCACTTGAGAGATTTCATGATTCTACAGGTCTGACAGTAAACACGGCTGGTAGTGGTTGATAAAATTAAACTTCTTTGGAGCAATCATATGTTCAAATAGGTTGGTTTGGTTAACTATTTTTCTTCACCAATTGTGAAGAAATCCAATATGATCCAATTGTGATCATAAGAGCAGTTGTATTGAATTATATTATTTTTTGCCTGACATTAGGATAAATGTGATAATTTGAAACATTTAAGTGTGAAAAACAGCAAAAAACAAAAGAGGAAATTGTTATTGGGGATAATTATGTTTTCATAGCAATGTTTCTATTTGGTTGTGTTTAGTAATCCAACAATAACTGAAACAAGGCCTGCAAGATTACAACACAAACTGTAATTCTAGTGGAGCAAAGTTCCCGTGTGAAAAAATAACAGTGTTTAGTTGCATTACGTTCATGAGTGAAGGTGTTGATCTTATTTTTAAACTTTGCACAGATAAGTCCGAAACTAACACATTATCGCATGTTTATGCTGATCTGCTTGATCACACCAATTGCTAGCATGCTTTTTGTTGCATATCTCATGATCGGTTCTAATGTGTTGCAGTTCCATCCTCTGCAAATAATTTGTAATATTTAATATATCTGTGGACTTAAGCAGATCAACTTATGCTTTATCTAAGTAGTTGATGTGGAGTCCTGTGATTTTTACCTCTAATGAACCCACCATAATTACTGTCCCTCATCTAAAGAGGTGCAAAAACAGTGATGCTAATGCTTATTCAGCTTTACAAACTACTTTTGAATGGAAGCTGTTAGAAAACCAGGAAACAAAACAATACACCTTGATCCAGAGTTGTTAGAGGAAAGGGGGCTGAATTTGTTTGGCAATACATTAAAAATTATGCATCATTTTCCTATCTCTTCAAAATTTCACACTATTTTGTGTTGGTATTTATAAAGTTCTTCATCTTATCTTATCTTATCTTTTCTTATTTTTTATTCAATATCGGAAAATTAGGATAAAGCCTGACAAAAAAGGCAGAGAAGAGCAATCTGTATGGCGCTGAGAACCATAATGTAAAGATGATTATGTTTATAGCGTTGGGCTACAAAAAATATATATTTTGAAAGATAAATAACAAAATCATGCATGCATTGCGTACAGATCCGCGTTATTTAACTTCCGTATTTTACAACAAAGGAGCATTAGATGAAAGATAAAGCCTGGTTAAGGAGATTCTCATTTTCTTTCCATCCTTCTAAAAGGGAAGTGGGCCGGGGGTACTCATTTTTCTCACGACCTGCTACCGGCTGCATCGTGAAAGGACAGGACTGTGGTGGGAGGAGTCTTTTTCTGTCTTCCTGACCTCCGTGGGCAGTACATATTGATATTATGGGTGTGTTACTGGTGCATGACTGCTAAGGATGAAAAAACTGGGCGAGATCACTGACTCGCCGGTCCAATCGCGTATCGAGGTGTGCCTCCTTGGAGGCGGAGCCACAGTGTCTGGGCGGTCCTTGAAGCGGAAGCGTGCCTCGGCTGATCTCTCGCTGTCATTCGGCCACGGTCGGTTCCAGGAGAGAGGGGCAGCCAAGAAACACACAAGGATCGGCTGGCTCTGAAGGGAAGACAGCAAGCAAAAAATAACACCAAATCAAACGGACAATGAAACCGATCGAATAAGGCTCAAAAGGGAACCCCGCTCAGCTACCATATTAACATAGCTATTCGATGATCGAGTCCAGATCAGAGACAGCAGATAGAGAGCTGTGTCATTGAGAGGCAGGACACGTCAGGAGAAGGGAGAGAGAGAGAGAGAAAAAAGAGCTGACCGACTGCACTGTACGAGTCAGCTATTAAATCGCCTCTGAAAAGCTTTGCCTGCCGCACTCATCGCTTCAAGGACATCTTCTCGCTGTCAGCCCGAAGCAAAGGAGCTCGACAAAAAGGCATCTCCGAGGTCGAAGGGGGTGATCAGAAGGTGAAAATGATTTTTACTCGCCCGCATACACAGCCTGTCCAGCGAGCTAGCATCTGTGCTAACAGCCGTTAATAGCTAGCTTGCTAATGTTAGCAACGGATAAAAAACTTCCCTGGTCACCTTTATACATTATAACTGGCTGTATGTCAACAACTGTCGCAGGAGTATAAAGACAAAAAATGAAAAATACATATTGTCTGGTTAAATGTGAAACGTTGCTCCCAAACTGAAACTTATCTTCGATTTAATTTGATCATAGTGTCTCCTGCTGACAGCTGTCAAAGCAAGGTCGACTGTTTTATTCCCAAACGTTAAGGCGGTTAAGTTGTCATATTTTAAACATTGTCCGATTGATTACGTTTGTGTGTTCGTGTCGTTGTCGTGCAGTTTGTAGTTCAATGCCTGTCAGCTAATTTGCCTTTCTGAAAACCTCCTCCTCCTCCTCCTCCTCCTCCTGCTGAAAGAAGCCTGTTCTCGACACAGCAGTGTTTCTGGTTTTACGGGAGGCTGACTGGAGCTCAGCTGGGCTCTTACAAACTGGCAACGTCACGGGGTTATAATTAGCTAAAGATGGAACGTTGACTTGTTTTTTTCCTCGGTTGTATTAAGGGTCAGCTCTTATGATCATGGGTTATTATTATGTGTCCATAATTAAATTTAAAAAACGGCTACTATTGATGAGTAATTTATACTTACAGAATACATATAAAATGTATTTAACACGTGTATAATAAAATGCCTCTTCTAAATCTGTTTGACTGCTACAAGGTTTCTTTAAATAGAACATTTTTGGTAGACTCACAATTTTTGTAAAGCCTTTGACCTGCTGACGCTAATTCTGGTTTTTCTTTAAAAGTCTAAATATCAATATACTAATTCAGGATCTTGCGTCTGGGAGTAGTGTTTCTAGTTTATTAGCCGTGATGTCGTTTTAGAATATCTTGCTTAATACTAAATTATGTTGAAATTCTATTTTTAACAACCATACCATCTGATGTTTTTGAAGTAGTCTTGCATGAGGAAATAAAATATCCCCTTTATAATTTGTACATGCTGTAAATTTGCACTACTTAACTATCCTTTGCTACATATGCCCTGTTTATTACAAAAACAAAAAAAAAATAGTTTCTACAAGTTGGCTTTAGATGAACACTGCATCATCTTGCCATTGTTTGGGACTTTGGCAATATATGAGATGATATGTGAATAGCAATCAAATCATTTTATAGCCTTTCTGACATTCCTGATCACTAATTATTTATGTTGGAAGAGAGCTGACGTCACTTTGGGTGTATAAAAAGGCATTCTCAGGAAAACCAGTTTTTAATAATCTTTTATTGCAAAGACAAATTGATGACATAGTTGACAACTGACTTTAGCAGTTTAGGCAATTATGTTTTCATAGCTGCCTTTAAATTAACAATAGATACAACCAATATTTCTAAAATTAGTCTTTTTGTGTGTATATTCTCTGGAGAAAGTAGATTCTTACCTTTACTATTAGCTTTTCAAAAGGGTACCAGCATTTCCAAATCCAGTTCCAAAAGCTCAAATGAACAAAACAGAGCCTTCCTGTTATCTGCTGAAAGTTTCAGTCTAATATTGGCTTGATTTGTCTTGAAAGTTGGAGTAGAGACGTCACAACAGGGCTTGGTTTTCCTAATTGGTACAGTTCTTATTACTGTTAGCAGTACGACTTTTTCATGTGTTGAGGTACACAAATAACACGTTCACATGTTACTTAACTTTTTCTCAAAATAGCTAATTTTGACATCCTCAGCACTGTAAGACTTGTGCCTCCTGGTACTACCTACCTTATCAGAAAAAAAGACATTGGATATTTGAGATTCAGACTGATTGGCCAATGAACCAGAAAACTGATTGATTCTCACACCACGTCAGTCCAACTGACATTAATGTAAGTTGATTTTGGTAGAAAGCATGGTTTTATGAAACTGAAAAGATTTTATTTTATTTTTCTCATTTTTACATCTCCAAGTGACTTGGGACACTTCTTTTGTGTCGGGAAAAGAAATCATATGTCATCATATTTTTGGACACACTAAAGTCAATTCAGAATTTCTGTTTGAGCAATGAGCCAGGAAGCTGAAAGATGTAGGTGTTTATATAGAGACCCCTGGTGGATCCTAGATCCCTTGATCTATTGGGCAATGAAGGACTGAGTGCTAACCTGCATGCCTTTCTGTTTGCTTTTTTCACAGTCTGACCAAAGAGATCGCAGAATAGCATTTGTTCTGGGGGGAGAGAACAAATGGGGGATTACGGGTTTGGAGTCCTAGTTCAAAACAACACTGGCAACAAGTCTGCTTTCCCGGTCCGAATCCACCCGCATTTGCAGCCCCAGCACCACCACCAGAATGTGTCTCAGAGCCCCGCTGCTTTCATAAACAGCACTACAGCCACAGGGAATGGCACTACGGGAGGTTCTCCCTGGCTCTTCCCTACCTCTGCCTCCCACAACAGTGTGCAAGACGAGATCCTCGGGGGCGCAGAGAAGCCCAAAGCACAGCAGCAACAGGAAATGCAAGAAACTCAAGAAAAACAGCAGCAGATATCTCCTGGGGGTCACCAGGAGACTGGGAGCGGTGGCGGGATAATTGCAGAACTGGAAAAATCCCGATCAGAGGAAGCCAAAACAGAGAACGGCACGTCAGAGGGCAGCAACGGAAAAGAGAAGCAGCTTCGTCTTGAGTCACCTGTCCTGACTGGATTTGATTATCAGGAGACATCTGGTCTAGGCGGAACAGGCCCGGTACAGTCGAGCACAACCTCGTCATCCCTTACTGGCTTTAACAACTGGTCAGCTGCCATCCCACCTGCACCGTCAACAATCATCAACGAGGATGTCAGCTTTTTTAACCCAGGCTCTGCTAACAACGGGCCTCTGCTGTTCCAGAACTTCTCACACCACGTCAGTCCGGGGTTTGGAGGAAACTTCTCACCCCAGATTGGACCGGCTCCGGCCTTGTCCCAGCACCACCCTGCCCCGCCGCCTCACCCCCATTTCCAGCACCCCCACAACCAACACCAGCAGCACCGACGCTCCCCAGCCTCCCCTCACCCACCGCCACCCTTCTCGCACAGGAATCCGGCTTTCAACCAGTTGCCGCATTTGTCCAACAGCTTGAACAAGCCGCCATCCCCCTGGGGTCCGGCCAGCTACCAGAGCCCGTCTCCATCCCCTGGCTCCTCCACCTCTTGGAGTCCTGGAGGAGGCTATGGAAGTGGAGGTGGCGGCTGGGGAGGATCTCAGGGCCGAGATTATCGTCGTGGGCTTAATGGAGGGATGACTCCCATCAATTCCATCTCTCCACTGAAGAAGACCTTCCCTAACAACCACGTGGCATCCCAGAAGTACCCCAGAAACAGTCCCGCCGGCTTCAACCCAAAGTCGTGGATGGATGATGGAGTAGGTCGTGATAACATTTTCCCTTTTCAGGTCAGTTGTCTTGTGATAATTTCACCAAACAATGTTCTTCTAAGCTACATTATGTGGCATTGCTGCTATTTTTAGAAATGGGGGGTGGCATGGATTTGCACAATTTGCTTGTTACTGTGTAAAAGCTGTCACTGGACTCTGCACTTTCACAGTTGAATGTCCCTTGTGGTGACTCACATGGATATATCACTGCAGTGGCGTGTGCCACGTTGGTGGAAGGAGGAAGGGGAGGCAATGCTGGGAGGAGGATGGGTGAAGGGTGCATTTGATTTAGTAAAAAGATGGAGAAGGGAAAATGGAAAAGGCAGCTAGGAACGAAGAGATGGAGAACAGCTTCAGTGAAAACGGTCGGAAATTACCAAAATAATCTGAATGAAACCAAATTATCTTCCTGAGCCTGCCTGGTTAGTTGCTTCTTTGACGTAAAGGGTTTCAATCTGTTGTAGTTGTAAACATAATACTTATCCTCAGACAATAGAAATCCATGAGGAATAATATTATTCATCAATACTACTATTAACAGTTGCACCAGATTTGTCGTCTGCACATCCTTCATGAAAAACTCATATCATTGAATCTTGCAGACTCTGTTGTATTGAGGTCTTGTGACTCTGGAGGCCATGAGTGTACTGTAAATTCATTGTATTTACAGTTCAAACCAAAGACAGTTCAACAGGATAAGGTGAGTTTTGTGATGTGCTGCTGCATTATTGTGCTGAAAGTGTCCATCAAAAAATGGATGTGGTCAGCAACAATAAGAGTTAAAACAATGCTGCACTGGTACTAAGTGGCCCAAAATATGATTAGAAATATCCCATTCACCACAAACACTGACCTGAACTGTTGTTTAAAGGAACGATGCACTCATACTTTCATATTGTTTATGTGAAATTCTGAAACTACTACATTAACATGATATGTTGTGCACTCAGATTTTATTTAACGTGTTTGGGTTGAAGCAAATATTTATTTGAGCTTACTGTCACTTTCAAAACCTTTTCTGGGACATCAGTAGTCTGTTCCTTCATATTTACCTGCTCATAGAATACCTGCTGGTCAATTGTTGCTCGGTTCGTCATTGGTGAAATATTTTGAGGTTCTTAGATCAACTGCTTTGCAAGGCTGTATATGTATTATGTGAGCATGCTGGTTCCAAATTAAGTCAACTTAGTTTTTAACAAGTAAGACCTTTCTAACTGTTTTGTTCATTTTTCTCCATTTGCATTCAGTCAATCACAGGGTTCCACAGGTTAAAATGGAAGGACTTTGTTCTGACATGTCTTAACTTGCCTTGACTGTTTGTGTAGTTACATTGCAAACCTAAATCAACAATCTAACAGTCAGACAGCTACTGTAAACAGTAAGTAATCTTTGTTGGTGGGCTTCAGGTTTATGCAAGAGTACATTTTTGGAAACCAAATTTGACTTTGATAGCTAAAATTTTTCTTGTGGCCATTAAAGCATTTTAGACACATTTTTAGTAAAAAAAAAAAAAAAATTGGTCTTGTTTTGTTTCATGCAAGCAGAAGGAAGAAGTTGCTGTATTGCATTACATAATGATTAATATGTTGTCACACTTTAAGTGTGTGCACTTTACTGCAGTCAGGGACATAAATATCAGAGAAAAAGAGAACATCACGACTATCTTGAACTAATTAACACCAGTATATATAAAGTACAATTATTTTTGTATATCTGAAATAACTTCCTTTCAACCTCATCACAAGTCTTCATGTCTAAATCAGTATCTAAATACAGAATTAGCATCACGCTCTATTTCATACGGTGGTCCTGAGGTGCAAACCACTTCAGCAAATTGAAAACACAATTACAAATTACAAAAGCGCTACAACGTGAACGAAAGCGCTACAACGTGAACGAAAGCGCTACAACGTGAACGAAAGCGCTACAACGTGAACGAAAGCGCTACAACGTGAACGAAAGCGTTACAACATGAACAAAACGGAAGAGGTATGTCTCAGTGGGAGACATAAGAATGGACGACATCTCGTTTTTACTTTTGAACCGGAAGTTACTCTGGCTTTAATGTTCGTTAGAACGTTAAAGATACATGGCTTTGGTGGATAATGCAAGTCTGCATTTCACTGAAACTGAAATATGACCAAGTCTGCAGAAAGTCCTGAATCTTCTTTTAAACTTTGCCTTCAATTTTACTTCTTTTTTGTAGCAAATGCCTAATGTAGGGTGGCAAAAAAAATGGGTCAAATTCCTTTAGTGTTGGATTTTTTCCCCCTCCCCTACTCAATGTATAAAATGTAAGATTGGATTAGGAAAATCAGCTCAACACCACCTGAAGTCATTTCAGACTTTTTTTTAAAAAAAAATTGTTTTTATATCCTTTATGTTCTTTCGTTCATGTTGTAGCGCTTTTGTAATTTGTAATTGTGCTTTCAATTTGCTGAAGTGGTTTGCACCTCTAGGCCACCGTAATTTCATCCAAAATATAATTTTACTCAAAGTCATGATTCAGTTTCTTGAATCCTTTTATTGCTGACATCATTTTCAAAGTACATGCAAGACTTTGCTAAAGTATGTATACTTCTTGATTTTTTTATTTATTTAATCATTTATTTATTTTCACATTTTGTCAAGTTACAATCAGAAATTACAATTTATTTTGGGCGGAAGTATGTTTTATATGCACAAAGTAACATACTGGAAGGTGAAGGTAAACGGCACTCAACACAATGTGGGAGTATCCTTTAAAACCAGAAATCACCCAATGAGAAAATACATTTATGCCACGAAGTCCTCAGTTAGAGAACATTAGTGAACAAACATCAGGATAAAGACTAAGGAATGCAATAATTTCTGGAAAGATTTTCAGAAGGATTAGGTGATAAAACACTATTCTGATTCTTTAAATAAGAGATGGAGCAATGTTTCACCCATTTCCTGAAACCAGAGAGTGTGGCACAACTGCAAACCAAGAAGATATTGCCATCAACCTACATTGGCAAGTTACAGAAATCCACTGATCAGGTGAAAGCAGTGGATTTCTGCTCAAGTGGGATTTTTGGAGTTAAAATACATTCCCGGTATTTTAACTCCAAATATCTGATAGGTAATAGAAAAATCCCCATGTAGATTAGACTTGTTTCTGGTAGACTTTCAGATATCTCCACAACAGACTTCTGAAAGATGTCTGGTCTGGTTAGGTGAGAAGAAACTGAACTTCATGGCCTGCATGCAGAAATCGTTGGTGGTTAAACATATACTGCACATCCCTCCAAACACACCCCACCCATCTGACACCAAACACACCCCACCCATCTGACACCAAACACACCTAACCCATCTGACTCCAAACACACCCCACCCATCTGACACCAAACACACCCAACCCATCTGACACCAAACACACCTAACCCATCTGACACCAAACACACCTAACCCATCTGACACCAAACACACCTAACCCATCTGACACCAAACACACCCAACCCATCTGACATCAGCATCCTGCGGGTGGACACTTTTCTTTTCAGGGCCAGGGGAAGCTGGTCAGACTTTATTGGAAGATGGGTGGAGCAAAAGACAGGGCAATCCTGGTAGGAAATCTGTTGCGAAAAAAAAGCTTTATCTTCTAGCTTGATGACAACCTGAAACATACAGCCAAAGCTATAGCAGAATGGTTTACTCCGCGTGTTAATCTTCCTCCATCCACACCCATATCTAGTTGAGAATCTAATTTAAGATAAATGCTATCCAACAAATTTGAATAGACCTGACCACTTTGGTGCTTTTACAAAGTATTCACTCAGGGGTGCTGAATACACAGGCATTCTGCAAAATGTGAACATTTTTTATAGCTTTTTTTTTCAATTCACAATTAGACACCGCTTTGTGTTGGTCTAACACAAAATCCCAGTAAGGGACTGTGTGACTGTAGCTGCAGCTTGTTGTTATGTGTGGCTGAATCAGAACAACTAAAGTAGCATTGTCCTCCTGGCCTCTTGACTCTGTAAGGGCAGATTGGGCATGGGGCTGTGAATGGCTTTTCTGTGTGAAGGAGAGAGTTATGTAAATGCAACCTGTTTGACAAAACAACTAGACAGTTTTACAATTAAAATTATCAACAAGTAGCATGAATGTTTTAAGACTTCAAAAATGGCTTAAGCTAAAAGGTGGCTTGTTGTCGCTGTCTGTTTTGGTCAGATGGTGCAGCAGGTGGTCTGTTCTCCGTATTTGTATTCAGGATTTGTTCAGTAATAGACTTGGAACAAAGTGTCTAACAAACTGGTGTTCTCGGATCCCTTGTGGTTCCATACTTGGTTTCAGAATTTTTCTTTATTGTTAGCCGCAGTCCTCCCCAGTATGATCCGGAGCAGAGCTCTTTGCTGTCTATTTGGGTGGTAAATTCCCTGAAGTTGATCTCGTCCATCTCTTCCTTCTCTCTTCATCTGTATTTTCAGATGACTACCCAATCTCTATTTCTTTTAATGCGTTTTGTTGTATACAGAACCCTTTTAATTTTTTCCCAGGCACTGGCACGCTCATGCTTAACTGACCTTCATCTGATAACTTGTACTTTAGGGAAGCAGTAATTAAAAGGGAATCTGATGGCAGTGCTGCTCGGATAACTCCGGCAGTTTCCCAGGCAACGACACATAGGTCACATTTTACTCCTTGGAGGCACCAAAACACAAATCATTATTGATTTTTCCCAAAAAATTTATATTTGCTGTTATTCTTGCCATTGGAACTTTCTTTTGTGGCCTACTGGGAGTTATCCTTGGCTTATTTGTTTACCAGCCTTAAACAGATCTAAAGGAAATACTAAGATGGCTGCTACTATACTTGTTATAAATATTTCAAACTTATTTTGCCAGTGTAACTTACCAGGGATTCAGATTTTATTATTTATATTTTCTTTGTTTTTTCTGCACATCAAGACCTCTGATCTCATTATGCAGATTGGCAATAGCTAGATGTAGCTGTGAATGCTTCCTCTGGAGTTTTTATTGTTTGCTAGTAGAAATTATGAAGAATGTTGTTCCAGCTAAATATTAGTACTGCCGGGGTTCAATTATTTTGAATCCTTTAGAAAGAAAAACTTAATCCTACTAAGCTTTAATCTTGATAGTTATTACCTTTGTGGAAGAATATTTGATGTTAGAATGTTGTTACATAACTCAGTTTCAGAGTGTTTTATTTGTGGGGGCAAATTTATTCTGATGCAGTGTTAAAGCTGTTACTATAGAAACTATTGCTAAATGATAAACTCCTCCAGGTTGTAGTAAGTCATAACTACTAAGTCATATGTTACATTTATACTCATGTCTTAAATTGATTAAATGACTGTTAAGTTTTTGCTTCTCCCTTTCTTCTTGATTTATGCGTTTTATTTGTGATAAACACACTGATAACATTTGCTGATAAATTCAGGCAGAGCTGCAAACCGTGTTGACAGAGAAATCAATCTGCCAGAGACTGTAATAGGACTGTTATCCTTGATTGATTTTAATTCTGGGAATCTTGAATATTTTATTGAAACTAAGATCTCCCAATACTTAGTGTTCTATGTAAATACATACACTAACCTTACAGTCTGTTTCTTTTTTTAAGTTTAATAAAAAAAAAAGGAAAAAAAAAATCAGCCAAAGGTTAGCATGAGTTAAAATGCTGTTTTAAAAAAATAGTGTATTATTTTTCTTTTTTGTGTTATGGATCAAAACTGAAATTGGCAATCATACTACAAGGAAAACTGCTCAACTGTACCAGTTGGAAAACACTTGATCGATGCGTAACTACAATATGATACAGGGAAGCATTGAGTTCTGTGGAGAGACAAATATCCCCAAACTGTCTCTCTGAGAAACTTGCTCCTAAAACCGGCTTACTGACTTTAAGTTGAATCTTTTTTGCTTGATTAAAATCCGAACATTCTTTTATTATCCACAACCGACTTGTTCATTGTTGAAGAGTTAATGTTTCAAAGAAGTCTACCTGAAAAACTGGCATTTTAATAGTTCTTAAAAACCCACTATTACTCTTATGGCGCATACTACATGCTTTTGAGAGTGTTGAAGTTCGATAACCTTTATATAAGAACATGCAAGTCACATGCCAAAGCCTAAAAATACTAATTTAAGTTTGCAGTCGTACTTAACTTGCTTTTGTTAAATATAAGTTGTTAGGTTATTTTTTATAATTTATGTTGATTTTACATTTAAATCCAAGTTTAGTTTACTAAAACTCAGACAAACCCTGTTATAGCTAATATTTAACGCAATATCTTAAAAATGAGCATTATGTTATTTTAAAGATGACAACGTACCTCATAAGTTCCATCAGAATCAGCTTTGGACAATTTATTTTATTCCTTTCAATTTAGTTTCATTTTCAATAAGATCTGAAAAATGAAGTTTTCTTGTATTATTTTTAAATACATCCTTTCTGTACATGTTTTTAGTTCAGATTACAAAATGTAACACGAGCTCCCAGGTTTTAGTAAATTAAACAGGATAACAGTTTGTGAACTAAACAGTCCCCATGAGGAACCGATGTCACACTTTCCCACTGTAAGCTCTCCGACTGCTTCACATACTTCCCATTTTAGCACCGACGCGGCAGATGAGGGATCAACGGCTTTTGCTTTACACTTGTCATTGTTTGGCCTTTTGTAGGCTTTCTGAAACTACAGTCGCACTGTGCTGCTCGATTGCATGTTTTTAGATCAATAGGTTTTTACAGAGCTGTTTTTGATTGTTCATTTGGAATGTGTTTTTAGAAAATGGAGCTTTATAATGGGTAACTCTCATTGCAAGGATCAAACCTCTTTGTTTGCCTCATGCCTTGGATTTTTGTGCAATAGTAAATGAACAAAAAAACCCCACTATTTTAAAGTTGTTTGAAGCACTGTAGCGGGCAGAATGTTTTCCTGCACCACTGAAGCTTTCAAATATTAGCACGGTGTAATACTAAGAATGGGCCTGTATCCAGCCGAGCTGCTGCTAATGCCCTGTTCAACCAGTATGTGCTTTTTAACCAAACATTTTTACTTCCATATAGTTTGGTTTAGCTTCTCTTTTATGTTGCTTCTCCCCTGAATCCTCACCTGTTCGACCCGCTGTTGTGTCAGGTGCACACACTGGGCTGATTTGGACTGAAATTTGGCTTGTGACCAGGTCAAGACCCGCAGGGCTTGAAGGAAAGTGAGCCAGGCCAGGATATTGTCTCAGTAAGCCACCTGGGTTACTGTTGGTTACTGTTCCCTTCTCACTGTTTGTGCAGCTTAGAAACCTTCCAATATGTAAAAGGACATTAATAAACTCTCTCCTTAGTTTAGTGCATACGCTTTATGTGAATAAAATGTATATTTTTGAAAATGACATTGCTTGCCGCTGTGGTATGTAAAAATTTCCCAGGAAACACATCGATCTTTGTATAAATTTAATTGATTTTACACAGTGAGTAGAAAAGTGAGGAAATATAGTTGACTACAATTCAAAGTAAATTTTTTTTGCTGGATCAAATGCAGAATCAAAAAAAAACATTAATATTGTGTAGAAGTGTGATGAGATCCGTCTGACCATCATAGCACAATAGAAACAACCATTCAGATGAAAGATGAGTCAGTCAAAAAACCAATTAGGCCTGATTGTGCTTATTTCTTAAAAAATTGCCAAATCAGAATGGGTAAATTACTATATAAAGTACTCTATTCCTAAGAAATGTAAGGATGAGTGGTGATAATGAGAAACAGGACATTGAAAACCTCCCTGCTTGTTTTAAATGAACAGTACACATTTGAGGGACAGATGGCAAAGATACTGTAAGCGCAAAGGTCATATAACAGCACGCTTATAGCAGCCTGATAGCATATTTAATTCATGTCCTTTCCATCAGTTGCAATTTTTGCTGACTAGTTTGTAGTTGGCATCAGGACATTTGCTGGACCTGATATTTTACTAATTGCCAACAATAACACCTAATGGAATCGATGTTCTTAACAAATAGCACCTAGCCAACATTATAGCATAGAGGTATACTATATTTTAGTCAGCATGAAATCCAGGTAAAATTAATTGAAACATCACCCTTTTTAGTTTTTTAAAAATATTTTTTAAATGGCACATATGAAGCAATGATCATCTGTCGGCCATATGTGGCCTTGATATTAGCGTGGAAAGTAGAACACAATTCCTACTGTGAAACATGGTGGTGACAGAATCACGCCACGGGGATGTTTGTATTCAGCAACGGTACTGAAGCCCGTCAGTTGTTGGAAATATGCAAGTGGTTAAATTCAAGACAATCCTGCCAGAAAGACGTTTTGGCCAAATTAATAAAGAAAAAAACCCCCCCACAAATTTCTAAAAAAATTTTCTGTTTTGAACTTAAAGAAACTCTTTATCTAACATGTATCTTGTTGGATATTATCTAGCTAGATAGAAATTAATAGAAACTTGCTTGAATGCTTTATATTAAACTGAATTGAAATTTGTAACAGAAATGTCCAATGATATACTAGGTCTGCAAGGTAACGTGCAGGAGACTTGCATACGTTAAAAACGTGTTTTTTACACATCCTGCATTGATGTACACAACCTGTTGCTTAAGAGCCTCCTACCATATCAGTAACTGAGCTAATTTCATCTGCTTCTGCTTCTAGGGTTACTTTCTGTTTGAAAAAGTAAAAAAGAACCTACTATTTGGCTCAATTTACATTGGTTTCTTTTTGCTGTTATACTGTGCCCAATTTTGGATCCAGTTTGGGTATATCTAACTGTGATTTAAGCCTACAGTTACACCCCTAATATTACTACAAAGTGTACTTTCCATCTTTTCACTTCTCTATGCTTGTTTTTCCAGAGGGAATTGACTCTAAACAGAACAGAAACCGCAGATGGCTTTGCAAAACTTTTGCTATTTTCTTTTCTTTTTCTCTCTTCACTCCAAGGTGATTTAGCTCTTCACCTGCAAATGTTCTCATGCATTTATGGTTATTATATGATAGTAACAAATTAAAATGGAAACCAATGGATGTTTGTGAAAAACAAAGTAATTGTGTGATATGTACTTGCCAAACTACAGGATATTTTGAGCAGCACAATAGCAAGCTTGCAAATGTTATCTGTACCTTTTGTTTCCAACTAATGAGTGGTCTGAGCTGCACAACTCTGCTTTTTAAGGCCTCATTGTAGCCTCCTCACACCCCCGACAGACGCTTGGAAACAGGAAGAAAGAACATCTTTCTGCACATGCGTGTCTGTGCTGGACTCCTAATTAGTCCCAAGCCTATGGTTTTCTCCACGTGTTTTGATAAAGGAAGAAGGCTAAGCAGAGCCTCGCTCCTAGCAGGAGTCAGTTAAGGTTGAACTAATCCTAGAGCTGAACAAATACTACTGTAACTTAGCCACTCCTGTTAAAACCGCCCTAAATTCTCTCATGGACGCACTATTGAGCTGTTCAGCCAACACTGAGCAATTGGTTGGCTTTGACAGTTGGGGGTATTTTGTGTCATTATGGGTCTTTGAAATATTTGACAAGGAGAAATGGCATCAGAAGCGCAATCTGCTTCCCTTTCCTGCCCTCCTTTTTGTTCTTTTTACAATGTTTTTCTTGCCTTCACTTTTCATTTTGGTTTCCTTTCCCCTGTTGTTGCCTTTTCATAAGTGACCAGAGGTTAAAATTTCCAACTTACTCCCTGAAGTGACTCAAACTACCTCTTGACTGTAAAATCCTTAAATTTCATTTAGATCCAGAATTTTCATTCTTCATTACCTGTCAGGTAACAAGCATAAAAATGCTTCTTCTTGCATTAAATCTATCTGTGCTATGCCACACAATGTAAATCTGATGAAATATTTATATCTGATGTTGCAGAAATTCTTATCGGGGTTTTAATTCCAACCTCTTATTCTCCTTTTAATTAAACAGAAGCAGCTTTAACGCATTTTAATTCGGAGAATTAAATAGATTTTAACAGGTGCTTGACTTCTGCTGATGATGAATAACGTAAAATTAGATCCAATGCATCCAGTAGACTTCTGAAGTGTTTAACTAGTAAATTTAATCTTTGGCTGCATTTACACCAGCCCTGTTTGATCTGTTTTAATAAAACTCAGTTGTTTGTTCAGGAAGTCCATTTCTTTTTTGAGGGAGGTGTGAATATACAATCAAACTCTGATGCAGACTAAAAAAGCGAAGTCTGAGCCGCCTAAAAAGCTTGATCTGGGTTTGGTTGGAGTAAATGCCAAGTGGACCAGAGACTGCTCCAAAGTGGAAGCGGATTAAAGGGCAGGGCATTCTGGTTAAATACAACCAAAACCAACACAGAAGTCTAATGCTAGCTGCAGAAATTGCTTTTAGTCTTTTGCCAAGAAAAGAGAAATCCTGCCACTGCTAAAATCTGAAGCCACTCCACTTATGTTTACATTTAGTGAAGAAGGAAGTCACACTTACTGTGTTGTTTAGAGGTTTTTGTTTTATGATCTTCAATGGTTCTTGGTACAATGTCACCACAGGCAAAGCACTTCATGGGTTTTTATTTAATGGTTGATTTGATTCACTCACACTGCAGCAGCTGAAAATGCAACAAATGTTACAATCTTGGTCCCCAGTCGAACTGAGTCAACCAGACTATCAGATGTAGCATAAATGCTGGTATAATAACTTCATAGAAGGTATGGCTTAAAAGAAAAAAAAAGGTACAATTAGCTTTTCTACATTATTTGTATGTGAAATAATTCATTTGAGAATCTATTGCAAATCTTGAAAATTAATGTTTAGATGTTCTGTATTTAATCTGAGTTTAAGAAGTTTCCACCTGTTTCCTCTGTAACAGAAAATCTGAAAACGAGGTGTGCCTTCACTATTATTCCTTTCACATTATATTTATGAGATGCTTTGTGTTGATCTGTCACAGAAACCAAAATACACTTAAATTATGGTTGTGATGCAGCAAAATGTAAAAACATCTTATAGGTTTTGGATGATTTTAGGAGATGCAGGTGGAGTCTTAATAAATCCACTATTAATTTACGATCAGCCTCCATCATCTCAGACAAAACATTTTGTCCCATCAAAATGTTTTTTCTTATGTTTTTTTTCAGATCTGTTGTTATTTTCTTTCAGATCTGTTGGTTATTAATTTCATAATTAGCTATTGTTCTTAACTGATGGCTTATTTTCCAGTGCTCTTACAAGTATCATGACATTTAAAAAAAAACAATTTGAGCATTTGATAGTTGATAAGATTTAACTATCAAATACACATTTCTATTAAAAATAATACAATGTAAATCTACTTCCAGCATAGAAGCAGGTTAAAGTTTTGCCAAACAGCTTATCAATGTATAAACGTTTTTACAGTGCTGGTAATTTTAAATGTTTTGGCAGCATTGCCCAGGTTTGAAAATTTGCAACAGAGTCTCCACAGAGTGGTAAAAGGTATTAAATTTAACTTAATAATTTCTGTATTGTGCTGTCAGTGCCTTTTTATTTCAGTCGAAGAAATGACCAAAAAGAACTAGGAGATCCTTTTTTTCCCTCTATGTCTCTAAATGTTTGAGAAAGTAGTATGTTTCTTTCACCTAAAAAGAAAAAATGTTCCTCCATCACAATAAGGATGAGGAACATTTTTCCTCATTTCCACATTGATGAATTAATATTCATCAGTGTGTTAATAAACACCAGTAACTGTATCCAAAGGTCATTGTTACTTGGCCTGATAAGACTCTTCCCACCAACCAGTCATCATAAAAAACATAAAAGGTAATCCCCTTTTAGTGTGCACTACCTCACCATCATTTTAAGTATTTTTTTTTTTCAGATAGGATGATTTATTCACTACTTGCATCTCCGAGGTACAGTTAGCTCAGTGTAGTATGTATGTTTTAGGTCATGGTGAAAGATTCATAAATTGTAACATGAGTCTGTTGTCTTGCAATGTATAGAAATAAACCCTATTGCACCATGTTTTTTGCTGATTCATCTTATTAAAAGATGTGTCATGGCTTTTAGCCTCTGTTTAAATCCCATACCTTGCCACAGATGGATAGAATGAGATAGTTTATTGATCCTGCAATGCATCTTTTTTTTTTCTGCAGAAAGCAAATAATGCAGCAGTAAATGGCAAGCTATGAGCTAAACCTATGACCTTTACTAACTGTGGGCTATTTCTCATGGACTCATGACATGGACTGCCTTGTAAATTGAGTTTTTCAAGCTGTTATGTATAAACACTTTGCTGGTCAGCTGCCCAGTTGTTGAGATAGAAGACTGCACAGATCTAATGATCTGCACAGATCTGATGATCTGTGCAGTCTCACCTCTCTGGGCTGAATTTTACCAGCTGCAGAGCACAATCCATACTGATTGTACCAAAGCTGCAGAATGACTTCCAAACACCCAGGACAAATACAACAACAGCATTATTTCAAACAACGGTGGCCTAGAAATGCTGGAGAATTGCTTCAGCTTCCTTGTATCTGTTTATTGTGGTTTGGGAATTTGGTTTGATTTCAGTTGTAAGGTGCTGTTCTTTTGCAGATCTGTATTTAATGTTTGTTTTGTTTGACCTGAAGCAATGGCCCAAGCCTTGCATATGATACTATTGAGGATATGAGAAAACAAAAGACCCAGTTTGGCTTGTATTCCCGTGCTGATGTTTGTTTTGAGGGAGCGAGTTGTGCGCTGGGTGTGTTCTACCATGTCAGTTCTGTTTTTGCAGGTTCTTTCAGTTAGTGTGGGAAGTCTGCTCTTATACAAATCAAAAATTTTGGTTAAGGCTTGGCGAGTTGGGCTGTTTGTTTTTCAGACATTTGTAGTGTGTTGCTAAATTTTCATATCGTTCAAACTTTTTCTCATTTTGTCACATTACAGGAATGTGACAAAATGAGTTGTGACTCATTCCATTATAGGAATGGAATGGAATGAGTAAAATTCAAACTCAAAATTCAGTGAGTTTGAATTTTATGGGAACAACATAGTTGGTTGTGCATAATCTTAAAATATATGGTAAAAGTGTAATGTGCTTTTGTATTCAGCCCTATGAATAAATCTCTTAGAACAACCATGTGCTGTAATTACAGCTGCAAGAATTTCCAGTGTATGTCTTTGGAGTCTTTCTTTCCCTCCAGATTTTGAATTTTACACAATCCTTTATGTTAGCTCAATCATATTGAAAAAAAAGAGTATTTTCACATTAGCTTTTAATTCTTGCCACAGATTCTTTATTAAATTTGTTGTAGGTCTGGACTTTGACTGGGCCATTTTAAAATATAAATATACTTTAATGTTAACTGTTGTATTGTAGCTCTGGCTCTACATTTAAAATTTTTGTTCTGCATGAGGATAAACTTTGTCCCACGTCTGAAGACTTTTGTTGGCTTTGAACTTCTTGTAGGATTTCTCTGCATTTAACTGCATCTGTCTTTGTATCAATTCTGACCAGGTTTCCTGTTCATCCTAAAGCAAAACATTCTTACATCATAACGCTGCCACTTCCATGTTTCTCTGTGGGGATGGCATATGCAGTGTGATGTGATGTATAAGAAAAACGGTCCCCTGAATGAGAAAATTCTGGCCAGGACAGTTGGACTCTGAGCTTACCGAGCAGCCCCAACTTTACTGTGCAATATGGCTGCCACATATGTTGAATGTAGTGAAAACTGCCAGAATAAACAATTTAGATGCAGTTTGGACAGTTTATAGCTTGTTAGGCCAGTGGCCAGCATAGTGTTGTAAAATATTTATTTGTATTTATTTGTTTATGTTTAAATGCATGAAATGATGATAAATGCATAATTGGCTAGTATTGCTAATAGTAGTTAGTGACTCGTAAAATTCACTCAATTTGTGGGTGACGTCATTACCAGATCCACGCTCTGATCAATGAGACAAACTGAGCACAACATTAGCTCCACACGTCGTCCTTTCAACTCTTTTCAGGTTTTCTGTCCCTGTTAGAAAATAGCAAATCCTGACAGCATGATTCTTCCACCTTGGTTCACAGTAGGGATTGTATTTCCAGGGATTATTTCCAGAGATACAGTTTCTTTTATGCAAGTTCTCTATTCATTAGAAAAGTGACTATCAACACTATCAATTAAGTCCTCTGAAATTATTTTAGGAGAACTAGAGGAAATGTGGCAGAATGCATATTCACAACACACTTTTCAAATTTTTATTTATAAAAAATTTGAAAACCATGTATCATTTCCCTTCCATGTTATAGTCATGAGATTCTTTGTATTTGGGTATCACACCAAATCCTAAAAAAACACACTGAAGGATTTTGACTGTAACACTACAAAACTTTGGATGGTGTTAGTACTTCTGCAAGGCACTGTAACTACGCTCTTTAACCCGTCAGACACATAAAGTAGCTTCTGAGTTTAGAAGCGGCTCTAAACACCAGGGAGGGGATGAAAAAGTGAGGTGCCTGCCTGGCAGAGCGTGGGTCATGTGGTTCACAGAAGTAGGTCTGTTTTTCTGAACCCTGTAGCATTTAACCCCTGTGGAGTTCATGGTAACAGTACGCTATGAGCTTTGCTTTCCACAGTGCCTTCACCCTCAGGCTTTCTTTACTCACATAAGCTGCAGTTCTCCAAGATTTTAACCTGGTTTTTAATAAATACTAGAAAATCCCAAGACAGTTGCACAGACTCAACTACAGCATTGCAAGTGAAAATGCTGTGCATCTATATTACTTATGTTGACTGGTATGTTGGGGTTATTCCTCTTGTGCAAGTTCGGAGCTTTACCAGTCACAGTGGTAGTCTCTGTACAGAGTTGTTATTGTCAAGATTTGTTTCATACTTTCCACTTGTTTTTGCTTCCTTTTTTTTTCCAATCACAAGGCATATAGGCATGACAAAACTGAAACTGTACAGGACAATACAATGTAGCTCAGAATTAAATCCTACGAAGGAAGCATCGTAATATATTTGATTGTATTCTCAGTAGGTGAGTTAGTGTGTATCCACATTTCTTCATCAAAGCAAAACCAAGAAGTCTTCTGTATAGGGATGCACAATATATTGCCATCAATACAGTATTTGTATCGGCATGATGCGAATCATGTTTTGACATATCGGTAACGGTCCGATAAGTGTCAGGTGATGTGACAATGATGGAGTGCAGGATTGTGACGTTTAACCGAAGCAGAGAAGTCATGTTGTTTGTCACTCCTGCACTTTCGAAAGTAGAGGGGAATATGCGTAATATATGGTTAAATATCGTCTATCGGCCGATTTCGATATCAGCCTAAAATTACCTGACCAGGCTTTTAAATTGTTTCAGTTGTCCCCATTACTGATGTAAGTCATTTAACATAACAAAGTTTCTGAAACCAATTTACAGTCTGACATTTATTTTATTTTTTTATTTTGTAAAACCAGTTTTCTGTATTTGGCTGGAAACATATTAGCTTTAGGAGCCCTGAAATGACACCACATTTAATGTCCTGAATTTTGCTCTGTCATTAGTTGCTCCACCTCAGGCTATTTAAGCTAAAGAAGTGCCTATAATGTTCTAATAATATGTCACTTAAAAGTCAAGGCTTTACCATGTGTTTATAAAGATACACTTAACTGGATACATACAGGTAATATTTTATGTCCAATAAACTTAGGTTTTGCTCCTGCTAACTACCATTTCATGTGGAGCAGTTTCTTTTTTGTTTTGATGTGACTCTCTTATAATTTCCCACATTGTAATCTGTAGAAATAAACATAAAGGGAAACTGAGCATTTTGCTTTGAATTGTGTCAACTTTTTCGACTGTTTTAAACTGATTTCAGTGACCACATCATAGAGCAGGTGACATCAGGCAGGATGCAGCAGACTACACAGTCTCCGCTAGCTTGCTGGGGAACCTACAGATTAATTTTTCAGCAAAATCTTTCCTTATTTAGTTACTGTTTTTGCGAGATGTGGACATAAAAACAACAGTATTTATTTTTAAGAATTGTCTCCAGGTGTGTGGCTAACTTGAAACTAATAAGTTAGTTTCAAGTTGTTTCAAGTTGTTTCCAGTTTCTGTGGCATTCTATAGAGCAAAATAATAATAATAATAATATTGCTACACCTCATTTAACTTTTTCTTTCTGAACTTTGATTGCTCTGGTTCAGATCAAAAGAAAACACTTATTCTAATGCTGAGTGCTAAGCTAAGCTTTGAGTCTGGTCTTTCAAGTAGCCTGTCAGACTTCATTAAGTTCTGAGTGTCTTAAAACATGTTTTATGTTGCACTCTGAAGATCCTCCACCGTTATTAAAAGTTAGTATGATGAAAATGTCAGACTTAGCAAATCATGTAGTCATATTTGGATGTATTTCTAATATAATGGTACACAGAGAGTACCTGCAGGCCTTTCAGAACATCACTTTGAAGTACTGAAACGGATGAGTGCAGAAAGTAGGTTTTAACTTGACAGTTTTGGGAGAATAAGCATCTTTAAGCTTCTTTGAGATTGAAGGTAAAGCCTACTGAGCAACAGCTTGTAGCCAGAGGAGTCGCTGGCTTTTTGAAGTCTGGGATCTCCGATGCACAGATGAGAACTATGATAGTATTTGAGGAATTTCTATTTTTGAGGTGACACTCACTGTAGAATGACTGGAAAAATAGTAAAAATAGAAGGAAGGAAGGGATGAAATGTTCAGATATGTGGTGGAGTTGGGTTGTTAGTCACTTTAGATAAAAACAATAACGTTATGAATTTCAGATAGTGGTCTTTGTTTGTTTTTGAAAAGCAGGAAACAAGACGAGTTTGTTAGCGTCACCGCTTGTCGTCGGCTGCATACTTGGCCGAGGCGGAGTCGAGGCTGAAAGCTTATCAGTGTGCCACTCGCAATATTTGTTTGTGGTCGGGGTCGTGTTTTTCAGCGTGAGAGCATATTTTGTGTATACACATTGTAAGGGTGTGAGAGTGTTTACACATGTTGATGTGTGCATACACAGATACAGTATGTGGCGTCGCCGGTATGCCAAGGATGGCCCAGCTGAAGGTGGAGCTGTGGACATATTGTGCTCTGGCTTGTTTTTAATGCCGTCTCATCAAGCCGGTTCATCTTTCAAAGCATTTTAGAGTCTGAACAGGAGTATTTGATTAAAATTTAGCAAGTGTTTCAATAAGCAGAATGAAAATGAACATAGAATAGATTCTCGACAAAGGAGTTAAACAACACTGCATTTTTCAAATATTTAAGTCGAGCTCAGAATGATATAATACTTTAGCAAACGGTTGTACATTAATTTATTCAGCTGTTTGTTTTTGAACACTTCAAAAAAAGATAAAACAAATGCATGGATTCAATGCATGTGATCTGTCATATCTTTTGTATTATTTTGTGATATTTTTATGATCTTGCGCAGAGGTGTTCAGCTAGTATTTGAAGCAACGGTTTTAGGATCATATTTTCATGTGCAAATTAGAAATGCTGTCTCCTCCTCTTGCTTCGGTCTCTATGTGTTAATTAGGTCAGTGCTGCATTAAAAGATAAGTCTAATGACTGCTGCTCCACTTTAAACACTGGTTGCCACAATAACAAAAAAGAATCTAAACTATATGCCTTCTGAGGGAAGGAAAGAAGTCAAATTTGTCCTTTTTCTCTGTTCCCTGTAGGAACGAACCAGGTCATTTGACAGCTTCAACATGAACACTCTGGAGAACTCCCTGATCGACATCATGAGAGCTGAGCAAGACACCCTGAAAGGTAAATATGACAACTGAAAATCAAGAAACATGTAGACGAGCAGCAGTACAATGCTTTTTAACAAGCCTGATGCACATGGAGCAGTCGAACAAAAACTACACATACTCTTCCTTATAACTTAATTAAATGTTTAAAATTTGACATAAACCCTTTTGCATGCTGCGATGTTTGGACAAGCCACAGTTAATGTTGCATTTTCTGCATACTTATAAGTTAGATTTTACAATTTCCTTTTAAAAACTACAACAAGACAACGCCTGCAGACCCTGGAAGGCTGTGCTCTGAGCGTCCTGAAGCTCAATAACCAGCATGACTCAATGCTCATAGGGTTAAAGTTACAGGTACAACCTGTTAGTAATGCTGGAGGCTTGCATCCTATTAACCAGCAATACACTTAGTACAACTCTATTTGTGAACATGTTAATTAAGTTTGAGTATGTAAAATGGAGAAAAGTCTCACTGTTTTTCCTACTTGCAGTGAGAATGTGATGCAATTCCCAGGCACAAGTTCTTTCTTCCAAAGCAAACTGAACTTTATTCTTTGATTTTCATCATTTCTAAACTTCACAACACTTTCGCAACAAATAACTAGAAAGTTTCTGTTAATCTACAAAATTGAACATTAAAATTAAACCAGTTATTTTTAAATTAATGTAATATCTTAAAATCAGCAGCCTGTGTTCAATCAATAGGAAAAATATGTTGACATTTTTTTTGCCATCACATGATCAGTGTTAGTTGATCAAGGTCAATTGATTGTAAAAATCCAAAACTTGATTAATTAATTGCTTCTTTGCAAATGAGCATTTTATTCCATGGTAAAAACATTTTTTTTTGTCTTTTGGAGAGAAAGTGTAGAACAGATGGGTGTGGTCTAAACTGAAATATGTCTTCTTCTTATAATTCTCTATTCAGCTCTATTTTAGGTGTCAACAGTTTTATTAAATCATTTTGTCATACATAAATACCATATTGTTCTAAGTGATTTTATGTCTTTTGACCAAAATGTATTTATAGTTTTTGATGCAGCTGTGATATTGCAAATATTTATATTATGATGATGACTGTGATTCACTACATTTTGCATTACTAATGTTTACAAGAAGATCTTCTAATAAATCACCACTTTTAAATCACCAGTCCTGAACATTAAGTGGGAATCTTCTAGGGTGCACCGATTGCAGTTTTCTGGCTGATCGTAAATTACCGATCTTTTAAAAAACTTAACCTGCCAATTCCGATTTTGGCCGATAATTTTTTTTTTTTGTCTGAAATGTTGCTCAATATAGCAAGAAAGTTGTTGAATTGGCAACAGTGGGGTAACTATTGTTAATTGTAAACGTGCAGACATAGCTTGGAGCGCCATTCTGTCAGTCAGATCTTTCTCACCAGTGAGCAAAAGAGGACAGTGGTTGATTCTTAGACCTTTGCCAAGCTAGATAAGGTCAGTGGATAAGATCAGCTTCACATGTAAAAATCGGCCGATCACAGATTTCCCAGAATTAAAGAAATCGGCATTGATAGATCGGCTGGCCGATAAATCAGTGCACCCCTACAGTCTTCCCTCTAAGGGAAGTTAGATTAGCATAGTTTTTTATGCTAATCTATATGCAAAACATTTCTAGCAAATTTTTACAGGAATCATATCTGAACAATACTTGGGTAATAGTAAATCACCATCACAATTCTTATCTGTTGGTTGAGAGGGAGGACCTATTAGAATTAGCTACACCTTTGACACAGGCTTTACTTTAGTGTAATCCTTTGAGTGCTGCATGCTAACTAAACTTGTCAACCCCAATGTCTTAGCTGTTAATTAGATTACAAGACTTCAATGCCAATAGCAGCCATGTTTTAATTAATTGTTACAGATTGAGTAAAAAAATAGAAATGATGACAAAAATAAGTGGTTTTAAAAGTTATCCCACATGGATATAATAGATTCACTCATTAACTGTTTAACATTGCTGAAACTGAGTGGTGGTGTTGCTTTTTCTGTTTTAATATATGGCATAATTTTAAGCTTGCAACATTTGAACTGTTTAATGAAGTCCACAAGTCTGCCTCCAGAACCCAAAATTAGCGGTTCTTATCTTTGGCACAGCAACGGGTTGAGGCAGCTCCTTTTTTATGCTTTAGTGGAAGAAATGGGTTGGACAAAAATAGTGGCTAAGTTAACTCTGGTTTTTGTTTTAAACTGGGGGAAGTTTGGTCATAAATGACTCTAAGTAGCCAGGTTTTGTGTTCTCTTTTTAGTCCATCTGAACACATAAACTTCCTTACAAAAAAAGTAGGCCCAGATAAGAAAATGATTTTCTCTTTTATCTCACTGAACACAATAAAATATCTATAAAGGGCACTACCTTGTGAAACGCATAAAATCAGTGCCACTACTACAATAACAAGATCATAAAAACATTGAAATACAGGCTCTCTTCTCATGAATACCTTTTTTATTATTTTAGCCCTAAACACGCAAAGCTCATGTGCACCCAGCCGTGATTTTGTGTTCTGTCGTCAGAGCTTATAGTAGAAAATATTTTTAATATTAGAATTGAAAGTTAAAAATCTTTATTACCATCAATGTTATGGTATCAGGTTTTTGACACAGTTTTCTTTGACACTAGCATTTTATTAGGTTTGTAGTAAAATGAATCACAGCACATTTTTCACCTTAGTTGCCCTAATTTTTTTCTCCGTCATACTCTGGATTGTTAGTGAAATGTACAGTTCACAGTGGTAAAACCACGAAGCACACCATATCGTCTCCCGGACTTATCATCCTTTCATTTGACGTGCAGATCTTGGAAGCAATCAAATTTTACAGTCATAATTTTCATAATTATAGTGCAGCCTAGTACAGTAGTATGACAGGTGGAGCTTGAGTAAATTTGCTCTTTTCTTTACAGAGCTTGAGTAAAATTGCACTTTTTCCCATGGAGGATAGTTAAAAAAACATTATTACAAGAGGTTTTCTGTGAGTGCTCACTTTTTCAATTTGTCACACAAATGCATCCATGTAGAAAGAACACAAAATAAATACAGCAAATCTTGAAATTTCTCATTTGAACTGAGCGTTTTCAACAAAATTGAGCACAACAAAGCAAGGGAAGAGGCGAGACAAAATGTCTACAGAAGAAGTGGCTTTGAATCCCTTCCAGCATTGTTCCGACTGACAGAAAGGGCTCCTCTGTTCGTCCACTGCACATAAACACACCACTGCATTGTGCGAGGTTGTTCATACATGTGTTTTGAAGTGGACTGTTTGTGTGCAGCCAGCAGCATGCAAATAAGTTTCACAAAGCAGCCGCAATTCAACACTGCAGACACACTGGGTTATGGTGTACCTGTTTACTCCTCAGAGATTTAAAATCCATAATGACAGCCTGGAGCTTTGTTGGACTTTGGGTTTCAGGTGGTGCAACTATGTGCACCTTATGTTTATTACCTGGCTAATTCACATGGGGAGATAAATAGGTAAATTCTACAGTGAAGAATCACACTGCAGTCTTTATCTGGTTCGGGTCAGTCCTTCTGGTTCTGTTTCCTCTGTTCTGTGAGTTCAGTTTGCAGAGTGTGGAGGAGGGGCCCACAGATTTCCTTGTGACAGGAGCATCGGAATGCACCAATCACCAGACAGTCCGTACCCACACAACAATGGCTGCACTATTTCAGCTCTTTCATCTCATTATCCTTTCTGGTGCAAGCGGGCCTTGCATAACTTTGAAGATTGTTTGGCATCATAACATGTGTTTGTGTGTTTGGGAGGTGGCCCTTGCAAATTGCTCAGTGTAAAAAATATGGTATAAGGATACAGATTGGAAAATGGAGTTGAATGAGAAGGAGAGAGATGGTTCATAGTTTGTAGCCACAGTATTTAACAAAAAGCCAGTTTGTTGTAATTTTATATATGAAAAATACATAGTGAAACTAAATTCTAAGGTATAAAAAGACCTCCGGCACCAAAGCCCGGGATGGAGGACATTCAGTCTGGTGGTGACGGCTCTGGACATTTTTGGGTTTCCTGGTTGACATACCTCTAAAGTGTTGCATGAAGAACTGGAACAGTAGTTGTGAATTGGCAGACTGGGTGGGGGGGTGCTCCTAATTATAAAGAAAAGGACAGGAGAATGTCTTCCAGCAATTAAGTGATTGCACATTCCAGTCTCCCTGGGGAAGCTTAATCTCGGAGGTTGGAAAAGAGGCTCCAACTGATCGTCCAAGTTCTGATTTCAAAAGAGCAACGTAGCCTTCGTCCTGGCATGGAAGAGTGGACGAGAATGTGTCAAATCTGAGTTGCTTTTAACTGGTACCCTGTCCTTGTATACCAAAAACAAAGCTGAGATGAGTTCTGTTTGTGGTGTTCATGGAAAGGATTTTGAGTACCGGTAGTAGCATCAATATCTCTCACAGCAAACCCACCATGGAGTGGTGAAGAGTTAATGACATTTTCGACTTCAAATAGTAAACCTTTATCAGTTCATGTCAGTGATGGTTCATAAAAAACTCATGTGTTTGTATTTATTTAATTGTCAGAATTTTTTTGTTTTAAGTGTCGCCTGTGGTCAGGACATCAGTCAGATACCAGGTCTCAGGACCTGAAATGGTCCTCATAAGAAGGCTCAGTATAAACTGCACTTCCTGTGGTAACTCATACAGTACAGCCTTCCATAGGAGCTGCTGGTCATTTTCTATACAACCATGATTCAGTCTGCCATGTGCTCATCCATCACTGTGTGGTTTGGCCTACCCATAAAAGAAAAAAACAAAAAACAAAACATCAGTCAAGTTGTACATTTATTCCCATTTGTCATTTTCGTATGCTAAAAAAGGCACAGAAACTTTCCATTGGAATTTAACCCGTCAGACGTCCTGAAGAGATGGAATCTTTTTGTCTGTGAGCACGAGTTCTTGGCTCTTTCTTGCCGAGATGGAAATGTTTGACTGTGGCTGATTAGCCATGATAACACTTTAGGAATGTAGACACAACCTTGAAGTGTCTGGATAAAAAAAGCAAAAAAAAAACAAAACATGGTGTGTATCATTGTGTTTTTCACTGACTCAAAAAACTTCAAAAAACTAAATTAGAAGATCCCAATTTGAAACTGCTCCTCAACTTCCTGAACACTTTATCTGTTATATGTTATATAGAGGGTCTCTGAAGTTGTGGACATTGGATTATTTTTTACGTTTCCCTACAGCTGGACATTAGCCAATTTTAGCTACAGGGTGAGTCTTTTCAGATAGTGTGATGTCTTGACTCTTACCTTTTATCTTGTCATATACTGCAGCAGGTGAGCCTTATCACCTTTTAGTATGCTTACTAATCAGAATAAAAACTGCAAAATCATACAGTTTGGATTGCTACATAATAACACTTTTTTTTAAATGGTTGCCACAAAAAAAAAAAAAAAACAGCCTTTCATTTCTGGAACCTGCATCATTATCATAAAAGCCAACTTTGTAATGTGTTCTTTACTTTGGGACCAATCCTAAAGCTTCTTTACTTTCGGTTCCAACCTTGGATCCTAGGAATAATTAGACTATCTTCTGGAAAGACCTACACAGAGTTAAAATAGAGTAAAGATATTATATGAAACACATTTTGTTCTGTTTTTCTGTGTAGGTCGTCTGGGGTTCCCTCACCCTGGGGCGGACAACCCTCTGCCCCTTAACGGTATGTATGGCAATCTAAACACATTCCCCAAAAGTCTACTAACCCTGAAAATGAAAGATGAGTCATCAAAAGGATTTAATATGCAAATCATGTCGAGTGGGGAAACTTTAAATAACGTAGAGATGTAATAACCATAATTTTGAGGCAAATGTGTAGTTTTTGTATAACATTTAACCTTCTGATAAGGATTTTAGGCAGCTTTGGTATTTCAGCAGGACTAAAAAGATGTAATTTTTTTTCTGAACTATTGTTTAACACAATTGGAAGTAGAAACACAGTATTACATCCTGTGTTTGAGAGAGCAGTTGACGTAAAACATGGTTTTGCCTGTTGAAAATAAAAACAAAGAATGACCAAGTTGACATTTGAAATGTGTCCAAGGATGTTATCTTAGCGGTTAGCATGGTTACCATTGCTGAAATTGCCACCTTTGTGTCTTATTCCCTCCCAACATTTTTAAGTGCAGCATGTTCCAAAAGAGAGGTTGAATGGTCAAGAGGAAGAAATAGAGCAATATTTCGGTACTTTAATTAACCACCTTATCTAAAGTGACTAAAAATCTTGTTCTCTTTCGTAGCTTGAATGAAGCATGAAGATGCTTCAAACCACCATATTTCTTTTTCTTTTTAAATAGCTGTTCAGTTTTTTTGTATTTTTTAATACATTTGAAAGACACTGTTAATAGTCAGAATATTTAACTTTGAGTCTAAGAAAGTCCACACCAAAGAGTGTTGTCAGCATGACATGGTTGCACTTAGTTTGGTGCATTCACTGATCAGAAAAGTGGTGAACTTTTGAAACTCTGACCGACCGATCAAACTGAACATTAGCCGACAGAAATCTGCCTCATAAGGATACGCAGATTTCTTGGTGTGCTTCAGAAGCTTGGGAGAAAATCTTTGGGATCATATTTTAATATTGCTCTGTTTTCTTGCTGGACTTAAATTATTGTCTTTCTGTCTTTCTAATGACGTTTTGCTGAGGGGAATCTTCTGCTGTTTTGCAACTCAAAGCAAAAATAATAATTTCCTTTCTCACTTGCAGAGGTGCTTAGGCTTGAATACTTGTATATAAAATTCTTTACCTTCTTGTTTCATTTTGTGGCTGCGTCTATTGCTTTGTTCTTGAATTAGAGAAGGATCTAAGAAATCTAATGAAATGGATTGATTTTTAAAAAGCAGTGGCTTGACAGATACAGAAGGTTTTTGGGGAAGATGTCCTAGATTTTGTCTGGAATTAGTGAGCTCCTGTGGTGCTTCAGCGTGTGAGCATGATTGCAAAATAGGATCTTTCTTAGAGATGAGATTTAAACTCCGTCATGCAATCTCTTCCTTCATCGCACTGTGGTTGTAGTGTTTTAACGTCATCTGTACGGGCTTCGACCGGCGGGTAAAACTGGAACTGCCAGTAGTTTCTTGAAAAGCCTGCTGGGTCACATGGTTGGATCACATGGTCAGGAGCTGTCATGGTGCCCTGAGACAGATGGTGCCAGCGGATAGAGGCTGCACACCAGTCCTGGTTTTCTCTCTCTGCCTCATAAGGATACGCAGATTGCATTCCTCATTCTCTTCCTCCCCCCATCCTCTCTCTTTCCAGTCACTCTCATTGTTGCTCACCCCCACACGGCTTTTTATCAGCTCATTTCTCCATCGCTTATAATCTATTTTTCTCTCTCACACTCGCATATGCGAACACGCACACACACACACACACACACACACACATCTTTTTATAGCACTCTCTGCTCTCTTTCAATCTGCTTTACTACCTCTCAGTATTTTTCTCCGTTTCTGGCTGCCTTTGACCTTCCCCGGCAGAGTTAATGTCCATCTGGTTTGGAATGTCCACTGAGGGAGGATTACTGCCGCCGCGTTCCGGCCGCTTCTTCACCCATTCCGGGTTCTTGCAATTGGCTTTTTTTAAACTCTTCTGTTTAAAAAACTATTTTTCATCCTTATGTTGCCCCAACTGCTTCCACTGCCTCCGCTTGGAAAATTATACACTATGACTGAAAGGACATTACTTTTTTCCCAAATACAAATTGCTCTGTTCTCAGGCTGGAGCTGCTTGACCAGCCTCGCAGAGTATTGCTTTTGTTTGACTGAAGCTCTGACGTTAGAGCGCCATCTTTGAATCGTATCAGGTCCCCTGATTGACTGTGATTAGGCAAAGTGATACGCTTTAGTCTCATTTCTGCTTCTTTCTTATTCTCTGCATGATTAATTCACATCTCCCCTTGCTGTTGCCTGTAATTGTGCACACTTACTTTCTTTTATTACTTTGCAGTCAAGCTCAGTAAAATGGATCAGTTGCACAGTGTTTTGATTAGTTAAGCAGTTTTAGCAAATCTGCAGATTAAAGTCCAAACACAGTTCTTTTCTTGGATACTTCTGTAAGCTGCTCTTTTTGCAGTTACGTTGCATTTCCAGGTTTAGCTTCGGGTGTCTCCCGGGTTGCAATGGCCTATTTGGGCCTGATTCACTCTTTCAGCTATACATCCTGTGGGCTTTATTACATTGTGTTTTAATTGCCTCGCTTTTTATGCTAATGCCTGTTGTGTATTGAGAACCGACCCTTTCTGGTGAGCTGAGATGACCCTTCTACTCTCAGTCTTTCTGCATAAATAAGCAGAATGCACACGTCACGTCGATCACAATAACTTAGAACATCATCTACATTTATTCCTGTAACTTGATTCTAGAAAGTGAAATTCAGGTCAGTATACTCAAAGTGATACATTTCTGATATTTCTGATGACTGTGGCTTGCAGCTAATGGAATTCTGAAATTCAGTTTCTCTGAAAATAAATTTTACATTAAAAAAATGTATGGCATATGGTTTTAAATCCAAAAATTTCACATTATGACCTCGCCAGTCATGCAGAAGATTGCTGGCTTGACAGTTTTTCAGGCGACAGTGACTGAAACATGCCACAAGGAGGGGGTAAGTCACAAAATGTCGCTGCTAAAGAAGCTGGCTGTTTATAGAGCTTTACCCTAGCTTAATAATGGTAAGTTGAGTGAAAGAAAAAAATATTGGTATGAAGTGCTTGAGCAACAAAGATGGCTGCAGCAGATTATAAACAAAAGCTTTTTCAAGAAGACTTTGATGCTTCAAGTGCCAAAACCCACAGGTTTATTTTGGGCTTGGGTTACAACTTTGCATTATTTGTGTTAAACTACAGAATTTGTTGATACTACCGTGTTAATCTGCTGTTTCTTTAAACTTTGTTTTAAGTCCAAATCACCGCAGCCATTTACTCTTAAATTTGATCTCCTCATGCTTCTCTCTGATGACAAGATTTATGGAGATGCTGATTTCATTTTACTGGAGAAGGGAACAATTCTTCCAGTGCTTTTCAGTGCTTGCTCTTTCTGCTGGATTACTGGATTAAATAAATGTTTCAGTAATTCTCTAATTTTGGAAACGTGCAAGATTTGATAAAAACGTCTTCTTTAAAAGGCCTTTGTTTATAATCTGCTGCAGCCATCTTTGTTGCTAAAGCACTTCATATCAATAATTTTTCCAATAATTGAACATACTGATTCAAAAACCAAATCTATAAAAAAATGAAATGCATCCACTCTGTACCCGCTTACATAAATTGATATTTGTGTGAGAAAAGTACTGCAGGCTGATTATGATTCAGCGCTGATTAACAGAATTAAGTGCTAGCAGGCGAGCTAACTGCGGAGCACATTGTCATGAACCACCTGGCACTTTTATTGCTCTGGTTTATTATGCCATATTTACAAACAGCCTCTCCTTTGATTTATTTATTTACTTATTATAATTTTTTTTTTCCCTCGTTCCACATGCAGCCAGGAATTATAGCAGGAGACGAGGTAAAACATATTCATAAATCTATAATGTCCATCTGTGGAATACGTTGTTTTAACCATTTGAATTTTTTTTTTTCTATTTAACAAACTGTTTTCTGATTTATTTAATATCTCCTGCATGTTTTTCTTTTTTTTTTATTTGATTCCCATGTTTTGAAATAAATTTTTTCACGTGTGTGCAAAATTGTCTAAATGTTGAGTCTTGTTATAGACTTGTGTCTTTTCCTCTCATTAGGCTTCACTCTTTGCATATTTCCCTTCCTCACTTGCGTTTCGCAACATTAAACCAGTGTTGCATTTAGCTGAGAGTTAATGAGGCAGCTAGGTACACAAAGCGTCGTATGTCATTTACCCAATTCTGCGGCGGAAACGCACACATGTCACACTGTGGAAGTCGAGGCTAACGCCCTCGCATAAAGCTTTGTAAAGCAGCTCAGGGCAGTTCGGATGGGACGGCTTAGCCTCCACCACATATGTTCCACAGTGAAAGTATTCAGACTTAAGAAGCCTGCTGTGTTTGTGTGATTATGCTTGCATGCCTGCTTCGTGGGAAATCATTACACTTGAGTAACTTCCACAAGAAGAGCACACGACATTTTGGAGATTTCTTACTTTTTGTTTTCACATTTCATGTTCCTTTTAATTTTAGTTTTATAGAATGCTTCCTAAACAGCAGACTCACCAAAGTGTGCACACCAGTTGAACTTTTTCCTCATGTTTCAACCACAAACTATATGAATTTGATGTTATCTACCAACTAAGTAGATTAATTGGCTGGGAAATAATTTTTGACATTAAATGTTCTTCTGAAAAGTGTAGGTTTGATTCCCCCACCCCTTGACTCTGATAACTATAAAAAGGTGCAATCCAGGGATCTTTGGTAGGAGATCATTAACCAGAGAATCAGCCTAGAGCTCCATGCTAACTCTGGAGGAGCTGCAGGAATCCACAGCTATTTTGACAAAACAACTCTTAGGCTTGCATGCTACAAATTTGTTTTGTTTGGTTTTCATTAGATCAACAAGTCTATGCAGACATTTTCAGTTGTAAAAGATTTAAACATGCCGCATCAAAGGAAAACAGAACCATTCCCTCAGTTTTTGCTTTTTTCTGCACATTTGCCAAGGCAAAAATCTATAAAACAGAAATCATCATCACCATTACGACATAACTTATCTTTACCCTTTTCTTCTCATCTTGGGAATTAAATCTATTCTCTTGACCTCCTTATGTTCTCTTAGGCCACTCCTCGCTCTTTCCAATGGAGGACAGTTTCCCTGACGACGAGCGAGCTGACCAGGGTCTCGCTGGCCTCGGCTCCCCGCACTGCTTTCCGCATCAGAACGGCGAGCGCGTGGAACGCTACTCACGCAAGGTCTTTGTTGGCGGACTGCCCCCAGACATAGACGAAGGTACAGTCATTAAAATGAAAAACAAAGGCTTGTTTCTCTCATATCAGAAGCTCTTTGTGTTTGAATTAAATTGATATTTAATCATTTTCCTTTCTGTTTCAGATGAGATAACTGCCAGCTTCAGGCGTTTTGGACATCTGTTTGTGGACTGGCCTCACAAAGCAGAGAGCAAATCCTATTTTCCTCCTAAAGGTATTGAAAATAAGTTAGACTTGTTTGCGTGTTGGTGACATAGCACATAAAAGTTCCAGCCACTTGTATTGTAAAAATACTAAAAGTTAATTCTTTTTTACAGCAATTTTCTGGTGACCTGGTATCTATAAATCTGCTTCTTGGTTTTCCTCAATACCTGTATTAGGTCAGCTTCATCCATATGGGTCTGACTTTAGGTAGCAATTTGAATCACTTTTAGTAACATCTATAAAGTTTATATCTGTTTAGTAGAGGTTGACCACTTCAGGACGTAAAGCACATGCCTGAATTCAGAGATCAGATACACAGTCACAATAATCGATCTGTTAAATTGGAGTTTCTGTACTTGGATGACCTGCCTGTGTTTGGTGCAGGCTATGCCTTCCTGCTGTTCCAGGACGAAAGCTCGGTGCAGGCCTTGATCGACGCCTGTATCGAGGAGGACGGCAAACTGTACCTCTGCGTTTCCAGCCCTACCATTAAAGACAAGCCAGTTAGTTTAAAGTCACGCAGATTTTCCATTTCTTTTTGTTGTTCTGGCTATTTCTTTTTTCTTTTTTGAGTCTAAAGCTTTTTGTCTGCTTGTGCTTCAGGTCCAGATTCGCCCGTGGAACCTGAACGACAGCGACTTCGTGATGGACGGCTCTCAGCCTCTGGACCCGAGAAAAACCATCTTTGTGGGAGGAGTTCCCCGTCCGCTCCGTGCCGGTATTTTTCACTCTTTGTTTTTCTGGAGGTTAAATTGAAAACAAATGGGTATTTGTAATAAAAACAGTTGAATTTTAGGTACGCACAGTGCATTCAGGCTGGATTTATACCTCATTTATGACCCATATTTTGAGGCCTTTATGAAAGGTCTTCAAAATTTTCCTGCTGTTTGTTTTTGATCTTTGCATAAAAATAATACATTACCATTCTGTACTTTTCCTGCCTTGTTCCCATTTGCTTAATACTCCTCTCTGCGGTGTAATCAGACCTGCTGGGTAATAAAGCTACAGAGGCATTGACCTACACTGGTGGTATTAAAATCAGCTCTTTGCAACCTGCTGAGCAGTTTAGAATATTGAAATGTATTGTTTCCAGTGGTATGTGTATTATTAGTTCATGTCTGCGCTGCTGGTTGCCGTGCTTTAAGCCTCTGTCCGGGTGCTGTAGAAGTGAACAAATATTCTATAAACCCCTAAGATGGTTTAAAGTAAAAAATAGTCATTTAGATAATTTTTATTTTAGTAAACAAAGGTTTTTAGTTGAAAATCAGAACAAAATTAAGCGCCCTGCAAAAATATTCATTTCTTACATTTTGACAATTTTTTATTGGGATTTTACGTATTCATGCAACAGAAAATAGTACTTGATTCTGAATTAGAAGGAAGATTTTTTGCAAATAAAATCTCTAAAGTGAGGGGTCCATTTATACTCATCCCTCTTTACTGTAAAACCCCTAAATAAAATAAATAAATTTACTTCAGAAATTTCTGTAGTAAATTCATGGAGCAAGATGTGCAAGAAGAAAGTTATGTTTGAAAGAAAGTCATAAAAATCCCATTTGCAGTTTGCCATAAGTCTTGCAGGAGATTCAGTAAGTATGTTTTGTTTGGTCTGACTGTCATCAAGGTGCTTTTTATGTTCACTTCGATGTAAACATGCACATTAACTCAATATCTTATTTTTATATTTCTTTGTGGCTTCAGTTTTATATTTGTGACATTCTTCAGCAAATTTTGTAATGACTTATACATTTACATTTCTATGTTCATGGGATTTGGTTGAATGTTCTAGATTAAACTGTACATAGTTTATCTGATGAAGAACCCATCTTTGAGACGGCCTGGTTCCACATCATGGTGCAACGAAGCAGCTAAGATGCAGCTAAGTAAAACCCGGTCCTGTTTATCAGGAAACCACCACTGCTCATCCCCAGGAACCGGACAGTGGCAGTTTCATGCTGTGGGGATGTTTTTCTTCAGCTGGGGCTGGGAAACTGTTCATAGTTAATGGAGAAATGGATAGAGCTAAATATATGGCGGTCCCAGAAAAAAAAAAAACTGTTAAAGACTTGAGCAGGAAACCCCATAAACATCCAGCCTGTGTTATAACTAAATTGTTAGACTGACCTGGTCACTAAATCTAACTGGAAACCTGCAGCAAGACCTGAAAACCTTCCAATCTTACAACTTTCTGTTGGAAAATTACATAAAATCCTAACATTGGAGTTTATGATTGTAATGTAACAAAATGAAAAGTAAAAAAAATGTTCAAAGGGTGTGTATTCTTTCTCTCTGGAATGTAAACTTAGAATCTTTTCACATCAGCAACGTGTGCCATTCATGCTGGATTTTTGGTGTCGGGTATTTTTCGCTCCTAGTGTTTCTACTTTTGTTAAAACAACGCTGCTTTTGTTTTTCCTCCTCAGTGGAACTGGCCATGATCATGGACCGCCTGTACGGTGGAGTTTGCTACGCAGGCATCGACACGGACCCAGAGCTGAAGTACCCCAAGGGAGCGGGGCGGGTCGCCTTCTCTAATCAGCAGAGCTACATTGCTGCTATCAGTGCTCGCTTTGTACAGCTGCAGCACGGAGAAATCGATAAACGGGTGAGTGGAAAGAAAAGGGAGCCTCTGTGTTTTTCCACCTCCCTCCTCGAAGCCCCTCTCTTTCTGGAGTTGTCTCATCACCACAGTCTTACTTCCTGTTCCTTTACCTCAGACTGCACTGCCTTTCTCCTTACGATGAGCAGAATAATTTTATTTTTACTGAAAGTAAAATGCGTTTGTTGGAAATAAGGCAGTAAGCTGGGAATGCAGTGTCAAACATTGCTCCTACATGAAGAATTATTTGACCTTCTCTTATGAAAGAAGTTTCATTCCATGTTTTTTTTTTCTCACTTAAGTAGAAAAGCAGGAGGATAGGCAGCAGTTTAACAAGACTTGCTTTAAGATTTGGAATCAACGATTCAGTTGAATTTCCATAAACTCTAATGAGGCCTAACTTTTTGAGGTTTTAATCAGAGCCATGCATTTCGTAACGCTCTTGTTTAACTGAAGGATCTGCGCTGATCCAAGCTGTAGATTTGCTCCAACTGTGAGTCACAAAATTGTGTGTGGGAGCAGTAAATGGGATTCTTGCATCTGGAACAAAGGTGCCGAAATCTCCCCTCCCACTCTGCAGCATCTCTGTAAACACTTTATTTTTATTACTGCAGGTGACATTTCTGCATGTTAGCCTCGAAACAATAGTACTAATAATGCTTCTTCTGCTGGGAGACAAAACTCTGAACTCTGCTGCTTCTAAGCGTCACCACTTTGCAGTTTCAGTCACATGGTTCCCTCATGGTGCAAGCTTATTTATTTGAGGATTCACACTAATATTTGCAGCACTAGTGCACTATTTGCCATAACCAGTGAATTATGCAAATTTAATCCAGCGCTTGCACAAAAAGTAAGTGAAGATACCTGAAAATCAACCTGGTGGAACTTCTAGTAGGCTGTTTTTTTTACACTTGAGTGATTTTTCAATATCTATCTGCTAATAATGGCACAATGCCAAGATAATAAGCTGGTGAAAAGTAAAGTTGACTGTTTCTGGAGTACAGTCTGACCTTAAAAAAGGAAAAGAACAGATTTCAGCATTTGGACAACTATCATGAAAATTGACATTTAAATTTGACCTTAGAAAGCTCCTCAAATCTTTAAAAAAATGCTCTGCGACCTTTAAAACCAAATGGAGCCAAACTATTAAACTAACTGTGAAGTTTTTCTTTACAATTACGTAACTAGATGTTTCATTAAATACCTAATATTTTTCATACTTCAGAAAACATATCAAATCAAAACATATCACTTGGTAATAACATGTTTAAAAAAATTGCCAGCCTTATACGATAGATACATTTCTAATGAACACTGAGAAATATTTAAGGCTGAAACCAGGTCTAAACGTTTCCCTTCGTATGACGTCTGTCAGCAGATTTTTTTTTTACGATCCAATAACAGTAGGAAGCAGTGGTAGTATTCATTCTGTTTGTAAGAAATATGATTATTGGTTTGGTATAGTTCAGCGATTTGCTGGTTTTTAGTATCAGAATGTTCCACTTGAAATCCCTGTGAAGAGCTGGAAGTAGCAGGTCAATCTGCTTGCAGAAGTCACACTGACCTGATTTTGTCAAATGCTAGTTTGAATTCAAGATTTACAACTTTAAGCAACTCAGGAAGGGATTGTTGGCCAGATTGGAGGGAACATCTAAAGTAAAGACAACTTTCCATGTGTCTAATGCAGTCTGGAAAAGTCTGGAATAAATTTTTGTAGTTTTCAAATCTGGTTTCAGGTTTCCCTCTTTTCTATAGTTTTTCCTCCCCCCTTCCTTACTTACAACTTCCTTTCTTTCCTTCATCACTCCTTTTCTTACTTTTTTCTTCCTTCCTTAGTTACTTAGTTACTTTCTTACTTAAAACTTACATACTTTTGTTCTTTCTTCCTTTTTTGCTTAGCTACTTTGCAACTTACTAACTTACTTAAAACTTACTCAGAAGGAAAGAAAATAGTAACTTTCTTTCCATCTTTCTTGTGTCCTCCTCTCTTCCCTCCTTCCCACTCCTTCACTCTCATTTCTTCAGGCTAAATATTTAAAGCCTTCTGTTATATAAATATATCCCATGAATTCATAAAACCCACTGAGTTGTAAAAAGTATGAAATGTTGAAATGAGAAATGTGTAGAAAACTATTATCTACATCACTTAGAAAATTTGGGGAAAAGAAAAAGTCTAATCCTCATCTCTGCGTCCAGGTGGAAGTGAAGCCATACGTGCTCGACGACCAGCTGTGCGATGAGTGCCAGGGAACCCGCTGTGGCGGCAAGTTCGCGCCGTTCTTCTGCGCCAACGTCACCTGCCTGCAGTACTACTGCGAGTACTGCTGGGCGGCCATCCACTCCCGCGCCGGCCGCGAGTTCCACAAGCCCCTGGTGAAGGAGGGAGGTGACCGGCCGCGCCACATCTCCTTCCGCTGGAACTGAGCGACGGAGATGGAGAGGCGACAGAGAAGCAGGGGAAGGAGAGGTAGTGCAGGAGTCGCAAATCATTGTACAAATAAATGCACTTTTCTGTTGCTGGTTCCTTTTTTGCTCTAATTTCACCTAACAGCATTTTGTTTCTGGTTTTATTTAAAGTTAATATATATCAATATTTTGGAGATAGAAAAGAAAAACTGGAATTGTATCCAAATATGTCCATTTAGGGGGAAAAAAATGTAACATAATTTTATTTTTCTTCTGATTTTTTGAAATATTTTTATTAGTTCTCAAAAAAAAGATATATATATAAATATAGGAAAGTTTTGATGTGTGATATGGTACTCTGCTATTCAATTGGCATATTTTTCTAAAAAGAATATTTCCTTTTGATACAAGAGGCCCTTAAAAACACCTTTGATTTGACATTCAGCTGTCTTATATTGTAGCAGAGCTGTTGCCTTTTTCCTTTTGTACAAAGTCTTCACAGCAAATGCTGCTGAAAAAGTGCGTCATTGGCTATTTATTTCTGAGACGTGGGATTAAGTTTGCTATTGCTGCAAGAAGCTCCAGAGCAAATGTGATTAACAAAGGTGTTGCTGAAGAAGAGTGCACTTATTTCTTGTTTTAAAGAGTGAAGACACCGTATATGAGACCCTTTTGTAGTTAACCAAAGCTGAATTCTAATTAACTTTGAAGTACAGAAAGGGCCCGCTGCAGGAAGAAATGGAGTCTTTTCTCTCCCTGTTTGAAAGAAAGAAAAAGAAGAAAAACTCTTTTTATGAGTTCCAAGACCATACAGACATTTTGACGTTACTTGAAAAAAAACCACACAACAAATTTTAGCAACACAGATTTGGGTTTTGATCTCCATTTTTCACATGCAAAAACCAATACCTCAAACTCAGCTGCTAATGTGCCGAATACATTAAGTAGAAGAAGGAAAAAAAAACAGCAAGTAAGCAAGAAGAAAAGAAAAAAACACATTACCACTCTCTGGTGTTAAGCTTCCCTTTGAGCAAGAATCAGAGGGAAGTGATGCAACAGACAGAGAGTGACCTAACAGGCACAGTTTTCTACTCGCTTGCTTCATCACCTCCTTATTTTTGTAATCAAACCCAGGGTTGTGCTAGGGACGGAGTAAAGTATCGTACAGTATACAGTGTAACATGGGAATGTATGGCTAAGGGAGGAGACGGAAGAGGCAGGCGAATGCAGCCCCGCTTCCCCTTCCTCATGTCCGCTTCTGGCCTCTAGAACAGCTAACAGCTAACCGAGAGCGCGGCCACGTTGTTGGATCAAAACCAGATTATTCAGGACATGAGGTGAAGGTACAGCACCTTTCAGAAGTATTTCATACCTCTTAATCTTTTTCTACATTTTAGTTACATTACAACCACAAATTTCAGTTTATTTTATCTGTTTTTCACAATATACCAACACAAAATTATGTGAGGAAAAGAATAGTTTGTGAACAAATATAAACTGGAAACTGTGGCAGGCTCCTCCATCTCAATCCAGAAGGAGAATATCTTTCGACATCAATTTTTAAATCTTGCCACAGATTCGCAGGCCTGGACTTTGACTGGGCCATTCTAACACATGATTTGATCCAAACCCTTCCATTATAGCCCTGGCTGGTTAGGAATAGTTCCATATGAGAAGGTTTTCCTCTTAATTTTTTCCATTATTTACCTCCAGCCATCGTCCAGTCTGCTGTGACCACCCTGATACCCACAACATGATGCTGCCTCTACCATGTTTTACCCTGTGAATGAGACAGTCAGGGTAATATGTAGTGCCAGTTTTCCTCCATACAAAACTCAGATGGTAGATGAAACCAGAATTTAGTAGCATTGAATTTCATTTAGCGGTAGCAGATTGAAAATGGCTGGATACATGTTATTTATATCCTACTTTGTGCTGGTTTATTAGACAGCATTTCCTAGAAAAAATAAACTGAAATGTAAAAAAGTTTAAGGGGCATGAGTATGTTTGTGCGGTGGCACCTTTTCAGCACCAAACAGGAAGCGCCTGTCTCCGCTGGTTCCCTTAAAACCCATTTGTGCAATTCTCCCAAGTCTTTAATAACAGAAGTGCTCCTTTTGCATCCAAGATTGAGAGCGACGCTCAATGAAGCGTGCAGTTTGCGTTAATCTGCTTTGCACATCATCAGCACGCGTTCGATTCACGGAGGGGGCGGGCGGCGTCCCTCTATCCTTTTTGCTGCCAAGTGAATCCAACTCAGCATCCAGTGTTTTAGAAGCATAAATGAAGATATTCTTTTGCAGTGTGCTCTACTACTACTACTACTACTACAACACAATCATGACCCACATGCAGTTTTCAGGCCTGTTCGGTTGCACCCAGTGGCTCATGGGAACCAAAGATGGCTGTGCAGTAGTGGGTCATGCTGTAGCTCATTTGCTGTCAGGATTTTTATGTTTTCTCTCATTTCTTTAGAGTTTCTTTTTCATTTCTCTCTCTCTCTCTGTATATCTATATCTAGATCTAGATATCTAGATCTAGATATCTAGATCTAGATATCTAGATCTAGATATATATATATATATATATATATATTCTCATAAATGTATCACTCCGACCCAGTTTTTGTTTCACCGTTTAGCCCTGGTGGACTACAACAAACCAAAGATTGGCCTTGAACACAATGCAGGCGCTGCAGATTTATTTAACAGTTAACATCATCTGTGGAAAACCCAACAGGGCTTGCAGACGCACAGAAAAAGACCCCAGCTCAAAGCGGAGGTGGTTCTGTCAGGCACGTGTTTTCTTTTGTTTTTTTTTTTTGTTTTTAAATCTCAAATACTTCTGCAAGTTTAAAGTGTACATTCCCACAGCAAAGGTGAAAATAATCCTCTCATTTTCTTTGGTGTTTTCCGTCACTCAGTGGCAATCTTCTAGCCGAGCATTTAAACGTCAGGGAGTTAGTACCGAAACTTGATTTAATAACACACACTAGTGAGAATCCTCATATTGGCAGGGGGTGTCGCTTTGCGCCCCGTGCATCAATTTTGCGGGTGAGCATTTTAGAAGTTTAAAAAAAAAAAAAAAACACTTTGTGAAGAATTTGCTGTTTAAATGAGATGAAAAAAAAAAGATTATTTTATACATGGCCTGCTGATTTTTTGGTACAGTGTTTTCTAGCTAAATTATTTTGTCATGCACATAAAAACATTTATTATGCACTACTTTTCTAAATATTTTTTTTTTCCTTTTTTTGTCTTTTTTTCCAAACAGTCATTTTAGGCACATTTTTCACAAAATGGGGAAACTCCTTTTTGCAATACCTCAATTTTTCACATTGTGAAAGGTAGCTTTTGTACTTTTGTTACTGAGAGATCTGCATATACGGAGATGTTTCATTTTTTGAAAAAAAGGACAAAAAAAAGTTGAGTGCTTTCAATATATATTATTTTCAATTATGCTTTTTATACATTTCCGTGCTGAGGAATCTTTACAACTTTACGAGTGCGCAGTTGTGTTGATGCGACTTCAGATCTGCAGAGGAGAGACCAAAGCGGAAAGCTCTCTTGGTCTTTGTATTTTATTTTCTTTTTTTCTTTTTTATTGGTCATATACCAGATGTTCTCCAGTTGATCTGCTCAATAAAAGCATGGCGGGAACAGAAAAAGAAGAAAACCTTGTAATTTCAAATTGATGTAAATGTCTCCAAACTTGGCTGTACTAGTTGGAGGAAATGGTAACTTCTGTCTTGGTTTCCTCTCCATAGATGGAGCATAACTTATAAAGAGGAGAATGCAAAATCTGGTTCACGCTTAACGCTGAATCTTGTACCACAAGAATGGATGTTTGGTGTTTTAGATATTTTAATATTTGAAAAAAAAATCTATATACATATACATATATATATATTCTTGAACTTGCCAACTAGCACCTATTGTAACCCTTAGCATGCATGACGAAAAAAGAGAAAATGACAAGTACATGAATTAGATATTAAAATTAACTGTTGTGGTGTGCACCAAATGTTTAACTATTACGTTAAGGACACCTCAGCTCTCCCCCTCACCTCGTGTCGATTCCCCCCCCGCCCCCGCTTCCCCTTATCCGCAGACCTCTGCAGGGATGCACATGATGGAGAGATAAACATAAAAAAAAAAATTAATCCGATGCAGCAGCGCAGGACTTTGAGCATCCGTGTTTAAAAAAATAAAATAAAAACACAAAAAGATATAAAAAGCAAACAAAAAGAAACACTGTTTTGAAAAGACTTGAGAACTTATCCCCGCCGTGCGTCGCGGTGAGCTTACGTAGACCTATCTGGAGAAAAGGGGAGCTTAAAGACTTGAATGTGGTAAATTGTTGCAAGTTAACTTCAAGTTGTTATGTGCAATACTTCTTTTGAACCTTTTTCCAGAGAAAGACTCTTTGCAATGTAATTCTTTAATGCCATTTTTAATTGCAGACATTTAATTAAAGAAGATGTTAATATGTTTTTCACAGTCATTTTCTACTGTTATTGTAATCCTTTTCATGCTGGTGTTTGTAAAAAAGAAAAGAAATCAAACTATTTGTACTAATATAAATAATTGAAGTTATTTTTAAAACATTAAAGGTTTTTGTGCTCATTTTGCTTTTTTTTTTTTTTGGTTTATTTTAAGCTACTGTGATTGATTGCATTGTAATTATTAGGTCAACGATGTATTTAGCTGTTTATTGGTATATTTTTAATTGGAATGTATAATTGATTTTTATAATTTTGATCAGATTTTTGTTATATTTTTGAGGTGAAGCTTTTAATATGTTAAAGTGTCTAGTTTTTACTAATTGCTATATTGTGCTCCACAATATATGGTTCACATTTTCTGAAGGAAAATAAATATTTAAATATTTGTCTGTTAATGATGTTACTTAATGGCAAGATTTCAATAGTTTTTAACTGTGTATGGGAAGGTTGTTGTATTTATTAATAGCATTTTTTACTTAAGATATCACCTTAATTTTTATTGTCATTTCACTTTATAAGTTCCTATTTTTGTATTTTCCTTTCTAATTAAGTTATGTAATACGGATATGTCCATATTTCTAGGAGTTGGTCTGTAGAAGTGCTAGTGAAACGAAAAAGAAAAATCTAATGTTATTTAATTGTTTGCAGCCAACTATTTATAACAGTATGCATAATTTTTAAATATTTGTAATGTGAAATGTTGAATGAAATAAATCTTAACTGTGATGAAAGTGTGTGTTATGGTCTGATTATTTATGCTTTGTTAGGACTTTCAAATTGTATTTTGCCTATTACTATATGTTTCCTTGTGTTGAGTTTCCTGTGTTTAGCTGAGTATCAATCAACCTGTGGCTCTGAGATGGTACAGGCAGTTCAGGTTGCTTTACCTGCAGCAGCTCTTCTGCTTTACTAACTCTTTCTCATTTTCCACTTGACAATAGTCCATAAATTCTGTTATTTGGATTAGAAAAGTTTTCTGGCCAATCAAATGCATCGATGCAGTAGTTAATGAAGCACTTACTGATGTTTTTGTGCAATATGGACAGGTGCCAAGTCCCTCTGGAACGGAAAAGCAGCATCTCCAGGAAGCTTGTCAGTCTGGAGAAACATGAAGTGCTCTAAAATTTCCTGGTGGATTTACTTTAAACAAAAAGCCTGGATAAACACCAGCAGATGAAACGGCTCCTCAAATCATTAGTGATTGGGGAAAGTTCACAATAATCCACAAGCAGGAGGTTTCTGATCCTAAGATCCTGTTTTTTCAAAATTGAATGCAACATTTGTTTTCATCTGAAGTGGACTTTGGACCACTCAGCTACAGCACAGAACTTCTGACATCGAGTCTGTTTCAGAACTTAACATGAGGAAAGTGACAGTTTGTGTCACTAATTTACTGAGGAAAAACTTCCCATTTTGTAAATACCAGGTTTTGTCAACATGCATGTAAAAGTCAGTTTTGTTTTGTAGGCCTCCATACTGATGCTTTCATGCCATGTGAAGGCTTAAATCAGACTGACTGTAGGACCCTGTAATTTTATGACTGGTAATAAATGAGTGGAACTGCACTCAAATCATAGATGAACAATACCTTTTCATTTATTGGCATCCCTGGTAAAGATGTGTAAAAGAAATTGCAACTGCATATTTCACATATGAATCGATACGTACCAAAAGTAATACATGTTAATGAAAAAAAAATCTACTACATCATAAAACTCACCACTTGGCTGTGTGCTTCAGCTGCAAAAACTCTTTCCCCGCAATATCATTTTTCAGCCAAACAAATGCTTATTTTCTGCCAGCACAGAGTCTAGACTACTCAGCTTTTATTCATACAACTGAAGTGCTTAGTCCAATTTTTCAAAGAAGGAAATCAATACTCTATTTTTTCAAAGTGAAAAGGCTGTTGTCCTTATTCAACAATGTCATGCTTCAATTCTCATTCAGTTACCTTATGATGGTTTGACAGAACATGTTTGCTCTTTTACACCTTCACAGTTTCATTATTTTTGGCACACCGTGGTCACAAGCAGTGCAGAACTGATGGTATAAAGTACAAAGGGCCTCTTGTTCAGTTGCTGTCAAATCTGTACCAAGGCATCCAAGTTTTGGTGCTTTGCGGAAGAATTTTGACTTTTCACACCACAGATCTAAACATATGTCAGTATATGACTCCATTGCAGCCATTGTATACAAAGAGCTGTTCACCTGCTGAAAGGTATATTTTTGGCCCAAGGTTCAGGTTTTTGGCTGCCTCTAATGGGTTTTCTTCCAGGATTGCCCTGCATGTATCTCCGTCCAGTTTTTCTGCCCTCGATGGAGAAATGCATCTCCACAACATATGTTGGTGCATATATTTTCTGCTACCATTGGTAACTCCTCCAGAGTTAGTATGGGTCTATTTACTGCTTTTCTCATCAATATTTTCCATCCCTGACAGTTTGGTAGGTTTGCTCTTGTGGTATACTGTGTTCAGTTTTGGCTGATGATTGAGAAATACTCAATGTCCAAAGTTTGGGACGTTATTTTAATGCCTAACTCTCCTTTAAACATTTCCACAATTTCATTCCTGACCTGTCTGTTGTGTTCATTGATCTTCATGCTGTTCAGTCATGTTCGCTATCAAACCTCTGAAGCCTCTGCAGAACAGATTTATTTATAATTAAATTAAATTACAAATAGATTGTCTATGACTTGATTACTTGATTTTACTTTGGGGTATTAGAGGAAAGGGGGCTGAATGCAAAATGCCTGCTGTACTTTCCAAACTTCAGTTTAGATCTTAATAATTATGCACAATTATGCCAATAATTGTGTTGGTTTATGGAACACAATAAAATAAACATGAGTTTGTGGGTGTCAGATGTCCAAATAAGGAAACATTCAATGTAGTATGAATACTTAAATAACTCAACACATGGTCTGATGTTACGCTTCTTACAGTCTGTAATACAGTAAAAAGATCGCCAGATGGCAGTGTAGGACAAAAAGTAAAACTGACACAACTCACCTGATGTTGATTGCGTTTGGGTGCCATGAAGACGATTTTTGAAACATATATAGCCTCTATACACATTTCTAAACCTATGAATAATTGAAAATATACACACACCTAGCAATGTGTGGATTATGAACAGCTGAAGTATCCATATGATCTGACAGATTTTCAAAGTAAAAATCAGCTGTTTATTTTTTATTTTTTTGGAGTTAAAACATTTCTAATTTTTATTTCATCATCTGCATTTAAATTAATTTATAATATAATTTTTTCCTTATTATTTTCCAAACGATTCCACCTTCTCAATGTAGAATCTGGAATTTACGAGGCACTATCAAATGCAACATTTATTTAGCTTCCACTTGAACCAAACAAACGAGACCGGGGGATTAAGGAGGCGAATCATCCCTCTAGCGGCCAGCAGCTCCAGCGGTTGGGTGCAGCTCCACGGAGAAGAAGAGGCTGAGCTCGGATTAGGGGGTTGGGCTGTTTTTGCTTGACGGAAACCCGCTGCCAGGCATCCAGCGTGTCCTCGGCGGCGCAGTGTTGCTTTCCCGCAGCATCAGCAGCAGCGACACCGCAGCGCGGCTTCACCTGCTCCCCAGAGCTCCATCCTCTGGTCCGCACTCGGCGCTGCCGCAGACCACAGCAGGCGGACGGACAAGGACGAACAGCTGGAAGTAAGTGGCATCACTTTTCTTGGCTAAAACGGCGGTGAGAGAACGTATAGTCTGTTTTTGGTGCGTAAAATGTCCATGTTTTTGCATATAATCGCAAACCCAGAATCATTTCTGCCTGTAAACAAATCCACAAACTGGCAATACATCTGTGACTTCTCAACTTATTTCCCTGTGTTTGTTCCGGGGAGCATGAGACGTACTGTTTTTTTTTTTGTTTTCAGGAGCAGCTCTTGAGGGAAATAAAGGGATACAGCAAAGCTGACGATGGTGAAACTGGGGAGTAATCTTCAGGACAAAGGGGCCAAAGCTGTGAGTGTTGAGGACGGCTTCCAGAATGTGCCCCTCATTACTCCTCTGGATGTTGGCAGCCTCCAGAGCCAAGCACCTGACAAGGTGAGACACGTACAGCCCACCAGCTCTGTGGGTTTTATCTGTGTTTGTGTATGAGGGACAGCAGAGCCGGCCTGAGGTATAAGCAAACTCGGTGACAGCTATGGAGCCTGAGGAAAGATGCAAGTTCACGTTTACAAATAAAGTAGCTGAAACAAGTAAAGCAAAACGCTGTCAGCAGAGGAGACGCTGTGGAGTTTTTCCAATAACTTCAAAGAAAGAAACATTTCAGTCTTATTCTTCATAGATGTGTTCAATCTGACTGAAAAAAAGGAATAATAAGATTATCTTAAGTTATGCACTGAAGCATATATTCCTCTCTTTCTGTTGTGATTTGTCTCAGTTCCATGATCTTGGTTGATACATTTAAGAATGAATAGAAAGCAATTTGAGTTTTTACTTTTGTTGCATTCAACAAAGGAGGCAACACTTACAGATCAGAGCCAATCAGGGGATAATTGTCCAATTCTGACAATTATTCTAACATTTGTCTGGACATTTCCCCCACATCTACCCTCCATTAATCAGGTAAAAACCAGCCGGTTGTTCTGTGCTTTGCTTCGTACCGAGAGTCTAAACTGTTGGCTAGAGAAACGAGGCGTGGAATCTGTTGAACCGATCTGATTTTACCCAATCGCTAACACTTGGGGGTGATGTATGCAATGTTCCAGCTCAATTTTTAGGGAAGATACGTTACAAAGCTTAGCAGAAATTGAGTGTGAAAGGAATTTGTTTTATGACACTCCTAGTTTAAAAAGTATTTATGGAAATAACCATAATCTACAAATGATTTGTGCTCATTAACTGCAAATACTATTATTTTTTTCAGATTCAAATTGGATTTATTTTAGTTATTCACATTACCTACACATATGTGATTAAAACAGAATGAAGAAACACTGATTTGGACGGCTGCAGAAAGTCTGCACATGATTCCTAAAAAATATTAGGAATATTAGCAACCACTTTCCCCACCTTTATTGTCAACTAAAGGTGACAATAATGTTATTAATTTTTTAAGAAAACTCAAGAAAAACTATAACGTAGTGAATGCCATTGGCTGACACGTTTTTATAGCAAAAATGTTGGAGTTTCATTACACTTAACTGAAAAAGTTCCTGACGGCAGAAAGGGGGGGAAAAATAAAATGCTGTCAATAAAAGGATGGTTGCTAACTCTGAGGTGGCTCAACAGGAAGTGGACCTCCAAATGACGTTCTGCATGGGACCTCTTATAACTTGGGCCGGCCCAATTTGAGTGATAATGTCAGGGAGAGCTTTATTGGATGAGCATCTGTCTGTCTGTTTCTGTTGCCATTTAAGTCGATGTTGTTGATCCATGCCATCATGAAACCCTCTTAACTAAAATAACCCCTTCCTCCAAAGTACTTACACACACATTAACACACACGCCTATGATGTTTGATTCATTTACACATTCATTCATCTTAGCTGTCTCCCGGCTGTGTCCTTTGTTTTCCAGCTGAGATTAGGAGACAGATTTGGTGCCAGACAGCTTGTCATTTATCATCCTGACATGCCATCGTAACTCCGCCGCCGCTCGTTAATCCAGTCACCATGGCGGTGGAGCAGAGCCGATTGGTGCATCTATCTGCGGGGTTGAGACAGAGAGCTGTGCTGATTGCACATTATGGAAATGAATGGAACGAGGCAATAGGCAAGCTCATTATCACTTTCAGCACATTTGGAGGCTTTATGTATGAAATGTGTTTCAGTGTGTTGTGACGTTCCGTGCAGCAATTACAGCTCCATTATTTCATTTTTCAGATGCTTAAATCTATATTTTTTTACCTTTGTGCTACTCATCAGTTTATTTAAGATATTTTTTTCCAACTTGAAAAACTTTAGAAGCCTGAACGTTGTTTGCACTCCTGATTCAACACAGCATCTTCATTATCTTCAGAATGTGAAGTCATCCTCAGCCGAGTGGCTTTAAGTAGGAAAAAGCATTGGCATCAGATAAAAAAAAAAGAAATATTTGTCTGTTGCCCATTTTCCAGGTTTTTTGTTGCTTTAATGTGAGTTCATTCAGTGGGCAGTTGGTGTTTCCTGCTTGTAGCTGGGAATAGGGAGTCCGTTTTATGTGCTTTGTGTTGGACTTCACTGCAGATTTTCTCAAAATGGAGATGGTTACCTGTATTTTCATTGGTTGGGGCTGGGGCAGCAGAGGAGGGACTTGCCCAACGTGCCATTCATGCAGAACCTGTTGTACAGACAACAGCTAGTTTAATTTGTGGTATGACACATTTATCAGAAGAATAGTTTTCAATCTTCTTTGGTGCAGGTCTTAGATAATGGCTATGTAATTTCAAATTCTTACCAGTAAAGTGATTTAAATTTTATGCTGCAAAACATTCTAAATATCAAAATAACTGATTCCTGTAGAGAAAACAAACATGTGTAATGCGCCCTTCTTTGCCATGAAATTATGAACACAAAGTCAGTTTTAACTAAATATTGCTTAACAGCAAAAGAAGCACTGTTTCTTTTCACAGCTACTAAGAGAGGCAAGTAAAACGTTTCGCTAATTAAAAATAAAATAAATTAAAGAAAATAGTAATAACTGTAGGTATTGACAAACATATCAATAGCATGTGTCATTTTTCTCATCAATATTTGAAAATAATCTAATGCTTTGCTCTTTATTCAAAATGATTTTTTTTTTTTTTTGGCAGATTTGTCTAAATTTGAAATATTCCTTAAATAACAAAATCAGATGCAAAACAGAATAGATTTTGATGTAAGTTAGGTATTTCACTAAAAATAATGCTGGATTATTATAATAAACTGTGTGCACAAGTTTGCCTTGAACATAAAAGTCCATATTCTATGTGCTTGCATCATTTCTTCTGCTCTGTAATAAAACACACACATAAAGAAATGCATAACAAAGAGAATATAAAGAAACAATTTCTACTGAGATTTCTTTGCAGAAAAAGAAGCTCCAAAACCATTTTGCATGTAAAATTGTCAAATTTTTAATAAGCTGGACATCTGAAGATGGGTTCTTGGTATTTAAGCTATTCTTTAATCTAACACAATCATACAGCTGCTGTTACAGCGCGCAGAAAGTCAGTGCACAGTCTGAACCCACATTTATTCTGCTGAGGGAGCCACCGTCTCTTTCCATTTCATAAACCTGTTAAATGACTTGTCCTTCAATGCACTTACACACTTGCATTTTTACTCACAACAACAATTGCTCGCTTCCAGCAGCGTGCATGTCGAGTGCAGCCTTGTGGACACATGCAAGCGAGTGTGTGAACTGCATGTCGATCATGTCTGCAGTGACCAGTTTGTAAATGGACATCAGTCAAGCTGTCACTCATTCCCCGCTGATTAAATCAGTCCCAGCAGAATCAAGAGCAGTGAAACTGCAGCCACCAGAACCTGAATATGCTATATAGAAATATTCATGTTGTTGTTTTGCTGCATTTTTTTTTCTTTCAAAGATTGCACTTGTTTCCTGCTTGTGAATAAAGTTGCTGACAGATGATGCAGATATTGCATGCCATTTCTCTGCTTCACAGTAAGAAAGCTGCTGGTCCAGACTCTGCATGCTGATGCATGTTTGTCCTTGCACAGGACACAATGAGAGCTGGAAAGATTATTTGCCTTTAAGTTTCTTATTTGCCAGCAACCTTAATTGTTAGAATTTGTGCTCCTAGCAGGGAGAGCATGGATGCAATTCAAGGCAAAAATAAATTAAATCTGTAACTATACAAAGAATACAGAATGATGACTGAGGGAAGGAGGAATACAAGTAACAACACCCCCATAATTTATTTGTTCATAACAACATGGACATGGATTCAAGGTCTTCCACAAAGTCACAGCTTAAGAGACACAAAATAAGTTTTGTTAGGATTCTTCTGCAACGTTTCAGAAACGGTTTACTTCTTTTTGCTTTTGATAGGTTTGTCACACTTAAATGTTTCAAATCATTAAACAAAATTTACTGCCAAACAAACATAGGCTGAAAAAATACACAGTGCAGTTTTCAAACAACGACTTAATTTTTCTAGGTAGAAAAAAATCCAAACCAACCTAAGCCACAAAAAAAAGTAACTGGTTTTCTCACCATTGGCTGGAAAAAATATTTTTGTGAACTTTACATTACTAAAGAGAAATCTTGGCCCTCTCTTATTGGAGGTATTTTAAAGACATGCAGTTTTTGTTTAGGCCATACCACAGCATTTCAATTGGATTCAAGTTTGGGCTTTGATTAGGCCATTCTAAAAGCCTTTAAGAGCTGGTCTTCTTGGTGTTCTTCAGACCATTCTTGTCATTCATTAACCATGTGAGCTTGAGAATACGGTCACAAGCGAAAGATCAGACGATCTTCTTTAGTATTCATGGTTCCATCAGTTACAACAACCTGTTGAGATCCTGGAGCAGCAGTGATCAGATCACCCACATCGTCCCACCACTACATTTAAATGAAGGATTAATGTTCTACTTCTGATGCAACATCTTCCAAAAATACTCTTTTGCCTCATCAGTCCCCAAAATATTTTCCCAGCAGTGAAAAACATCAAGATGTTCTCGTCTCTTACAGCTTTATACCACATAGATAATCTAAAAGGATCTTGTTTTATATGTGCTTCATTCATTTTACTGTGCCTTAGTAAAGTAGAAAAGTCTGTTAGTACATTTTGTTTTCTCAATTAGTTGACTAAAAATAATGTGATGGAGTATTTTAGCTTTTTATGCTAACCTCTCAGAGCTTGAACATCAAAGTCACAGTGAACATTGAAAAATGCAGTGAACATATTTCTGTATGTTTCTCCTGACTTTCTTCCACTGTTTTCTCATGACAACTGTTTTTTTTTTCTTTTTTTTACACAAATCCTACATTCACCCTTATTATGCTTGTTTTTTTCTTAAGGAGAATAAAAATATCGAACTCTTCTAGTGTTAAGTGCTTTCCAGCTGTACTTGCTAAAAATGCTGTGTGCTGCTCAGCAGGTTATGCACATTTTTTGGAACAAAGCTGCTAGAGATAACACTGAAGCTGTGACAGAAACCTGGAGCAATAAACTAAGCAGACTGTGAAATAATAATTAGAAACGTGTTTTAGCACTTCATACAGCCAAAAGGAGGATGCTTAATAATTTTTGGAATTGCTTTTCAGTGTTATTTTGGTGTTCTTAATTTATTTTGACCTTAAACATAAAAAAATTGGAATGTGCTCCTAAAGGTAAATCCTTGGAATAAAAATGTCAGTATGGCTGAATTCAAGGCAGTTTTTTGGACATAATTTAGAAAAATAAAATTGATTGTTTATCTACTTATCTGAGACTGTTGTTTTAAATCTGCCCTCCAAAGCTTACAGGGATGATTTCTGGCTCACATGGTCAGTCCTGGACCTCATATCACCCATTTGGTTCTGAGCAGCTTTACAAACACACACACTGCCTGTGGAGGACTGCGTTGTAGCTGCGGTATGTTTACTCATGGTCACTCAGTTCTGTGTTTAGTTTAGTGGGTTACACTCAGTTCTGTGTGTAACCCAGCTGAGCTGCTTTAAAAGCTACTCTTACTCCAGGTTTGTGCCGCACTTTTATCCTAGCTGTGCACTTAGAGACTGATTAATTCCTCTGATATTGGGAGAAGACAAACTGCTGCTTTTATTTTCCAGATCAAAAAGTCTCACCGTGAGAAGCCAACAGTTCTTCAGGAAGTTTTCCTTTTTTGAACGTTATTAGTCAGATTTAAAAATGTAGAAAACATTTCACATTTATTGCCAATGCTAAAAAGATGTATAAAAACCTTTAAAATTAATTAATCTGGAGATGTTCTTCCCCCCGCATTACAATCCTCAGTGTAATGTGATGGGCAAAAAAATGAGTCCTTATGCTGTCCTGTATGTTGAATTATTTTTCATTATTTTTAGAAGTAATAATTTAAAGCCATTTTTTGAGTTTTAAAAATCCCATGCATGGCATCAATAGCATTTTGTTGCCTTTCCTACTTTTTGAAGAGTCAAAGTAAAATTAACTTTTAGGTCACATCATATTTATACCACAGAGAAACAGGACATTATGCATTGCTAAATAAAGGTTTGTATGTATGAATATTACAAACTTCAAACATAGAATATAAAAAAAATACAATGCTAGTTATATTTATTTTAATTGGGTTGTTAGAGGTGCCACAATAATAATAATTAAAAAAAATATGTTATCTGTTTTTGTTTAGGCCACAACAATAATATCCTTGAGGTTGTTCAGCCTTTATTATGTTTACTATGAGATGTTGAGAGTGCATTATGTAAGTTATTTTTACTTTTAAGGCCTACATCTTTTTTGTGGTAGCAGGTTGTGATTTTTGTCTAAATTCTTTACCTCTAACTGGAAACTAAATATGATTGCAAAACCAACATGAGTGGATTTGCCATCGTGTGGAAATACATGTACGATTAGGAGATCAGGCCTTCTTGTCCGTATTTGCTCTGAAACATGTTAATATTTACGTTCTGAGCTCCTACCAAAGACAAGCAACAACACCAATGTCTGTTTGTAGTTCTAATCAAATAAATATGACAACATAAAAAGAGCGGCTGATTAAACATTAATCAGCTTTGATTAAAATATCACTTGATCCTCTTGGAACTTGTTTTGCAGTGCTTCAACAAAGAGAGATTCCATTTTTTTCTTATTTATAAAACATGCTGTTTATACCTTTATTCATAAGGAAACAAAAGAATCCAAGATGCCAAGAAAAAAATAAATAAAAAGATTGTCTGCAGCTGTCTTCCACACTGAACCTTGCCAGAAACCTACACTCCCACAGCTTGCTCTCCAGGGATTACAGATAAAACAGCAATCACTGCTCCAGCAGTTCTAAGGAGTAACACACTGGGAAAGACACAGAAAGAGGAATTCTGATGGATTTCCTGCAGGAAAGATCAAAACTGAAATAAACATATACAGATAAAGAGTTTTCTTGTAAATGTAAATTGTTCTCTTCTTTGTGCCGCATTCTTTTCTCCACTTATTCAAATACACAATTGAAACTTTCAAGGCATTTTAAAGGAACATCTAAATATTCTCCATCAGCTCACTGCATTGAAACACAATGCCTCGTAAAAGTATTAACACCCCTTCTGCTTTTGCATATTTTGCTTTGTTACAACCACAAATCTATTTTGTTGGGATTTTATGTGACATGCAAATACAAAGTAGCACATACTTATTGAAAAGAAGGATGCATGGTTTTCAGTTCTTTATTTTTTTACAAGTAAAAATATGAAAATAACATTTGCATTTATATTCAACCTTTTGATACTTTGTAGATCCATTTGTTGCAGACAGTACAGACTATTGTGGCATGTCTGTTTAGCTATGCAGATATCCAGGGACTGAAATCTCATCTCATTAGTCTCATCTAATCTTTTGCTAAATGGTTTTGGTCACATTGCAAATGGATCTTCGTGTTTCTTTCGTTAAACAGTGGCTTTGTTCTTGCCATTCTTACATAAAGATCATTCAACCTAAACTTCAAATCTATGCACATCCTCCATAGTTTCTAAAGATCTTTTTGGGAGTTTTTTCCTCAATGATCTTCTTTCCAAGCCGGCCAGTTTAAGTGACGTTTAACTGTCATCACATTAAAATGACCAATTTGTGCATTTATGTTTTGTGGTCCTAAGATTCTTGCTTGTTTTTGGTGCAAATCATGCCTTTCTAAAACAAATCGAAATGCATCTCCATTTCTTACAGCGAAACATTTAAAGGTCACATGCGTTCAAGGTTTTTAAAATGAACATTACTCATGGAAATTAGATTCTCCAAGGCTGAAGTGTTGCTTGAGCCGCAATCATTAGCTTACCTGTTCTTGATATTGAACCGTAAGTCTTGAAGACAGAAACAAAAATGAGCAGCTAGTCAGCAGCCGTGCAAGAGATGAAAAGACAGGTAGGACAATGCTTTGTAATGCAGCCAGTGAAAGGCAGCAACATCAAAAAGGTGCAGCGGGGGAAACATTGTGGTGATTGTTGTTTGTGAGATATACATAGTATTATTGAGCCAGGAAAGTGTGTAAAAATAACAACTGAATTTCTAATATTGCTTTCTTGTTTTGGATCTTCACATCTTGACACACCTGATAAATAAGGAATACTGCATGACTTTATTAATGAGGGTAAGATAGTCTTTTGTCCTGATGTTGTCCACTATCATGGATGAGAGCCACCTTAGAGCTATGGGTTTGTTTTCTGTTCCTGTCGTTTTTCTAATCGCTCTAAAAATACCCTGCTTTCGTATTTGTGGGGCAGCTTCATAGGCATTAGTTTGTGTTTCAGAAGGACCTATTTTAGGATGAGATTAATGGTTGCAAATTAAAGGTTGCGTTTGGGCGTATTTAACTTCTGTTTAGGAACCAGCTCCAGTATTTCTCACAAACTGCACGAATTCTGTGGTTCTTGGAATCTGTGTCTTAAATCAAGACACATGTAGATGAAGAAAGCTATGGAGAAGTAAAGAGACCAGAAAGAGCAAATCCTACAGGAATAATGACACAAGCTAGAGCAAAAAAGAACTAAAGATATATCTAGGAGGCAAAACACGGGGAGTAGAACTAAAAAGGTGCAGATATTTAATATTTCAAGTTATGTGGCAGTGTAGTTATTGTACATCATCCAAAGGTTTTATTTTATTTCTAGAATCAAATAGAGTCTTTCTGTAATAAAAACATGAGTTGAACTTTGTGTCCCTTACTTGTTCAGTTTGGACATCGAATGGTTGCATGCCATTTGAACAAATACTTTTCATCCAAATAAAGGGCTTTAAAAAAAACCTAAACTGCAGTAGTCTTGGCATAACTTGATACTACCATGCCTTAATTGGAGTTGTCTGGTTCTCTTCATAGCTTGTTTATGATTTTGATGAAGTAGTGGTGTAGTAAATGTCTAACATTTCATTAGATTTGTTTGGATTTTATTGGATAAAAATATTACTGCGCTACATAGAGGATTTACTCACCTTGCCCGCTAGATGTTTGAGACACAAAGTAAAAATAACCCTTTCAGACCAACTAACTCTGAATGAGTTGTTCTTCTTTAATTAAAATAAATTTTAAAAATCTTTATAAGGGCTTTTTATGGAAAAAAAAAAAGTAAAATATTATGTAAAAATAGCAGTTATGACACTAAAGTTATACAACTCTGAATGTAGATTCCTGCAATGAAGCAGCAGAACAGCATGTTGTTAAAGACGTTTTTTATTTTACAGATTTAAGTGAAAACATTTATTCTCCAGTAAGGCTTTCCTAATGTCCCTAGACGATATCCAGCCAGTTAGTTATTACAGGTGACTTATTATAGCTGTTCATTTAAAGTACCTGGAAGAATATTTACAATATCCTATTAGTAGAATAACTAAATGTATCTATATTTCTATTTTTGTGTCCTTCAAGGATATATAAACAGTGAAAGCTGAAATAGACCCACAAAATAGATGTGCTCAGGAATGACCACAACGAAAATGTAATTAATAACTTTAAATATGTCTTTTGATGTCGTATACTGAAAAAAGCTTGTGCTCATAAATTGCTGGTTTTCAGAGCAAAGTGGGACCCTTCTAATCAGAGATGGTGGTGCTGGTGGCTAAAGATGCGTGAAAATGAGCTAAAGTTGATTGATAGCTACTTCACTGGGTAATAAGGAACAAAGGAGTGAGACGTGGAGGTGGGGAAAATCTAATGAAACAACATAAACCCCATTGTGTTTGAAACCTGAAAGCTCTGAGGATTTTGTTGTGAAATGATTTCAAGAATGAGAAAGTTGTCATAAAAAAATTAGACATTAAAAATGGCAAGCAAGACATTCTGTGCTGCTACACCGACAGCCACGGGGCTTCTGCGCCTCAGGAGTCCGACGAAACGCGCCGCATTCACCTACTGCAGCTTTCAGCTTTCAGATAACAGCATTGTGGAGCAAAACCAAAGCTTTGTTGTTCAGATAGTGGAGTCGGTTTGTGTGCACAGCAGTTTCTGGCTTTGTCTCAAAGTGACAGTGAGCTGCTTAGCAGCAGCACAATCAGCCACAAGGACACTGAGACATTGGCCTTGTTTTTCTTTTTTTCCTCCACCCCATTTCCCTTTGCTGTGTTCAACATCTCTTCCCCCAAATCTTGGGGATTACTATCCAGGGATTGCAAAACAGCAGCTTAAACACTGTGTCCATTTCAGGATTGCAGTGGTGAATTTTCATCATCTCTAATAATGAGGTTAATTATTGATAAATGCTCCCTGATGTCACATTTCAGTCCTTTCAGTAAATGAAAGAACACACAAGACAAAGAATAATGCACACATACTCATACTTTAGGGCAAAATTAGAAAGACAAGTCAAATTTTATAAGTGTGAATAGAAGTCATAGTGCAAACTTTATGCAAAAAGAGTGCAGACCAGGATTTGAACCCATGACCTTCCTCCACTCAGCAGTTCATGGATTATACTTGACTCATACTGCTTACTGTTAACTTGTTGTGTTTCATCCAAAGTCAAATATTTGTGCTGTAGTGTTGATATTTAATCCATGTTTTTAATATGTTGGTTTCTAATAGCAACATTTCTGAGTTATGAGGCGGTGCCATTGTATGAAAAGCTTGAGAAAAATTATATTTTTGTTTAAATTTTATGTTGTTGTTCTTTTTTTTTCTCAAGGTGGTGGTGAAAACTCGGACAGAGTACCAGACAGAGAAAAAACAGCTGAAGGTTCCCAAGGTGGAGGAGTTTACTATCAGCTTCACCGATGGGGTTTCAGAGAGACTCAAGGTAATAAACATTCAGTTTTATTGTTCTTGTTCTGAAACCTTTGGGATTACAAAAAATATAGTGTGTTGTTTTCTCCTACAACAATCAAACTTTAATAACTGAAATATCTACTAAATAATTAATTGCAGGTACAACAGATAAAACTGTGAAGGTCTATGTACAGATGTTTCACTCAACCAGCTGCAGCTAGGTGTCTAAATACCGTTTCATTAGACCAGTCAGATTTTGTTAAATTTGAAATGCAAACTCTTTAAAGAACAGCATTTTTATTCCAACCGAAGAAGAAGAATTTATTTACCAAGAGTTCACTATCTGCTATTATAAATTTGATGCGACGGTCTCAACATTACAAGTTCAAAGCAGACCCTGCTGCACCTCATGGTCTTGTACTTGCATCTTGAGGTTAGATATTTATTAGGTAGGTGCAACAAGCACGTGTGACACTATGGTGTCGTAGCCCAGAGATATTGTCTTGAGAGGGGAAAGGAACAGTCATGTCATTGTGCTTACTGATGAGTTGATATTTAGTAGCTATATCAAGTGTGTATAGAAATGGACTGAATACACAACCCTGTGGTGCTCTGGTGTTGATGGTGACAGCTGTACAGAGGAAATTGTGCTTGAGATCATTAAACCAGGTGTGGATGTTGAGGTTAGTCAGATTCTGGTGCAGCTAAATGTATTAATGTGTCATATCGAAAAAACTAATTTCTGTCTTGGTTTCTTTGTACTTATGTGTTTTGCAAATCATATTTTTTTATCTCTGTTTTACATCTCAGTGGAAAAGAGTAACACATGTAACTCCAGCACTGTGTGTGTGTGGGTGTGTGTGGTGTGTTTGTGTGAATCACACAGTCAGTGTTCCACGTCTGCATGACCCAAAACACTGTCTGTTAGGTCTTTCTGTCGTCACGGGAGACCAGAGAGATCTCATGTTGTCATGGCAGCAAAAAGAAAAAAAAAAAAACCCTCCATGGCAACCCCGACAGAGAGCAAAGGAGGAAAAGTGCGTGAACAGAAATGTGCAAATGTGTAAATGAAAAGTGTAACTCTCATCTGAAAGGTGTCTGTTAAAGACAGAGAGGGAACAATTACAAAGAGGGCATAAGACATGTAGAATGTGCTGGTGGAGGGAAAATGAGGCTTTCTCAAAAGCATACTTATTTAATTATATTATCTTTGTCTAGTTATGCTAGAATTTAAAAATATGTATTTTGACTAAACACTGCCTTTCAGAAAATAAAGGTATGACCACGTTTGAGAAGCCTAGTATGATGGGAGGGGTTGGCATGACTCCTCAGAGAGCCGTTTATCTTTTAGAAACGTTATAAATACCTCCATCGGTTTTACTGTTATTGGCCTCAGAGCTATAAGAACAATAATATAAAAACACCATCTCTGAAATAACAGCAGCAGAGCTGCATTACAGTTATATTGGTCATAACACACTAAAGATTGCAACGTGTGACTTCCTTGGATCCATTGGACTGGTTGCCATATATTTTGAGTTATCTTGTTGTGATGAATGGCGTTTGTATCTGTGCGCTTCGACCTTTTCAGTGCAAACCTTTTTTTCCTAAACGGTGCTTTTTAACCACAAACAGGAATGCAAACAGCAGTAAATCCAAAAATACCCTAATCCATTTTTTGTAGACTTGTGGATACAACATATTGGTGGTTTTAATAAACAAGGGACTGATTTAACTAGGATGCATAGCAAGAAATATCAAACATCCTTTTTAGGAATTACTGAGTGGACCATAGACTCCTGGTAGAAATTGTTTTTGGCCTGTTTTTGAAGTTTATTCTGCTTTGGATTTGGTGGATTAGGCTATCTTCTCTGCCTTGTCACACCACATCTGTTTTTGTTTGGTAAAAATGCATTTTAGTCTCTGTGATTTTGTGCGATGTCTCTTAGTTTTGTTTGCTGAGCTGAACCGTTTGCTTCGCTTGACAGACGGAGCTGATTCTGCAGGCACAGAAACATCCACAAACGTAGTTCACAGAGCGACGCACGCCCTTCTGTGCAGAGCAAACATTTCCAGTCGAAGTGCTTGCATGCGCATCTTCTCTCTCTTCAAAGTCCTGCAGATTGTGTTGATGGATGAAGAGCTCAGATTGTGAAATGCTCTTTAATCTGCCCTCCCTCTCCGCCTCGTCTCCCAACACTTTACCCAGCTCTCGTCTGTCTTTTCACTTCATGTGTATCTCTGCTGGCAGGACAGCTTCCTCTTTTAATCTTTTTCTGTTTAACTGTTACAGTACACTTATTATAAATGATATGCCATTTTTGCTGACCTTAACCACTTACTATAGCACAATCTTCAATGGCAACCTTTAAACCTCTAAAAAATTGGTGTCAAAATATAGTAAGAAAGCCATCCAACTTTCTTCTTATCCATTTCGCCAGATCCATTCATCCCCAGTTCCTCTATTTTTCACAGTAAAACTTCTCCTTATACCAAGCTGAGTTGTCATTGCTTAAAGAGTCCTTACTCTCTCCCTCCTTGTCTTGATCCATAAGGGAGGACAGTCTCCTTGATTCGTCCCTTGCCGCCTGTCTCTACTCCTCTCTTCCTCTCTGTCCCTCTTGGTACTCCCAGCAGGTAGAAACTGTCTTTTCTCTCCAGGTATTTTTTGTTCCATATAAAGCTTTATAGGAAACAATTTCCCACCTTTTTAAGAATCAAACATTTAAACTGAAAGCTTCTGAATTTCCTGCCGTTCGGATCAAACCGAACTTTGAGAGATTCTTGCTAAATGACAGTCTTTCAGTGCCCTGAAAGACTATAATGACTGAACAGGTTTTACACGGATCAAAGCAGATATTTACACAAAGACTGCATATTTTTCCACTGTCTTACAATATACATTTATTATTTCAGGTCAGTTTGGATTGACACAAATATTTCTGTTTGCTACATACAGAATAATGAGGTCGTCGATTTGTTAACATACTCTAAGAGTACTAAGCCTTTAAATCTTTTGGGAAAATGAAGATGATGTCATGACTGCAAATGTTAAAAGAAACTCATCAGACAGCTTCCTTGGGTGATATCATTCTAGAAAAATGTAATATAATCAGAAAATATATAAGGGAGGTATTAATGATCCTCTACAAGTGTAGTTCATCCTTGGATATAATTTTCATATCCCTGAAGGTGCCTCATTCATCTCTTAAAACAATCACTTGGAAGGCATGTGGCTGTTGGGGTTCTGGATGTGGTGGGATGCAAGATGTTCCCATCAACCAGAAACAAAAGCTAATGGCTTGTGAAGCTGCTGACTGAGTAAGAATGTCATCATCCACAAGGAAGTAAGCAGCATTATTTGAAAAGCAATCTTAAAATCAAATTACAGTTTGTAAATGCACTGAGGAATAAAGATGTTTATTTTTGGAAACATGTTCTATATGCTGCGTAAACTAAATTTAAAGTGTTTAGCGATAATGGCCATCAATGGAGGACAGTAGATGAAGTTAATGGACTTCACAAAATAAATAGTATCATGAGCAAAAAAATATGAGACAAATGAACAAGAAAGTCAATGCTAGTTTGATTTATTGTCAGTGGGAAAAAAAGGCGTTTCTTTCATGTAGAGTGTATGTAAATATATGGCTTCGACAGAGCAATCAACAGTCTCTGTGGCTGACAGTTTACAGGATATGACAAAACCACAGTTCATGTATTTTGTCTTTAGCTAAAAATCCTATTTTATTGCAAGAAAAAATGTGCTACTTGATTAATTATTAGGAAATATCAATCAACATCCATGCACACTGCCTTAATATCTCAGGATTAAAGTCATTAGTTGTAGTTATTTTAGATTCTGACAGTTTTACAACTACATGAAATTTGCAGTTCATTTGTCAATTAGAAAATTAAATGAGTAATAGAAATAACACTCAACGAGTAGAAAAGAGGGAACAGCTAAATTTAATCTAATCTGGATTTTGAGTGGAAATTATAAGCCAGCATGACCTGAATCCTTTGTTTTTGTTTTTTTCCATCATTGAGCCATCTTAAGCATTTCCTGGCAATATCCTCAGCTCCTGCAGCCTGTGGTTGAGAAAATATTTAGCTATTTTTAAAGCCCTATTACACAATGTAACACGCTGACAAATACATGCTGCCACTGAAACTAAACATCCAACATCAAAAGATTAAATAGCAAAATGCTTCTTTGTGGAATATTTGATTGGAATTCACCTCACAACCTTTGCTGTTTTTTTTTTTTTCCCAGACTGCTGACTTTCCCCTGAAGCAAAAGCATAAAATTGTGTTTCAGAAGCAGGAAAACAGCACAAGGTTGATGCTGCAGGGCAGAGTTTACAAGATGCAATTGTGGAGGTTTTGTGAAAGGCAGATTGTATTTGTACTTTACTTCTATTTCTTTTAACAGTGACCAAAATTCACCATATCTACACACACACACACACACACACACACACGCACATATCTCTTTCTTGACCTCTAAACTCAATTCCCACATTAATCATAAATACCACTTCTTCTTATGGAGTCTGAGCTCCATAAGAAGGCTAAGGTTCATTTCTGCAACAAATATTTTCATTTGAGTCAGGCACAAATGAAAATATTTGTTGCAGAAATTAACTTTACAATGTGAGAAGTGCTGAAAAATACCCACTTGAAGTTCATACAAGAACTGACACATTCACACTTCCTTTTAAATCCCTGTGCATCTTTCACTACCAAATCAGACACACTGGACACCAGCAGAAGTTAGTGAGGCTTTGCAAGTAGCAGAGACAACCATCTTCCAAAACAATTATCCCATTATTACCTTCACTTTTCCCTTCAGATAAAAGCTTTTCTGCAGGCTGCCGCCTCCACAAAAGACCTTCTCTGTTCATCAGGTTGAAGGTAATTACCGCTGTAGGTTGGAAACCGTACACATTTTCCAGTTCCACGTATCGCGCCTGCCTGCTCTCTGCAGATGACTAACAGTGCACTGATTATAGGGAGTGTTCAAAGCCTTCATTGGATTTCAAACACCCACTCTGATGCACATATACGTACTCTCAAATGAACAATAGAGGAAAACAACACCACTAGTATTACTAGGATTCAGATTGTTCAAGCAGAAACTGAACTTTAGGGGATGTTTAAGAAGTTCTGAGGATAAGAATAGCTTTCTGTTGGTTCTGTAAGAGAAACATCGTACATCAAACTGAACTTATATGTTCAAAAGCACATATATCTTATTTGTTTTACTGAATCTGTTTAAGATATAATCCAGAATTTTCTCCAGCAGATGCCTAAATGAGAAAAAGATTTCTGAATATTTGAAATAATGAATTTCCTTAACAATTTGGACAAATGTATTTATTGAATCTTGTTCTTTTAGAATTGAAAATAAGAACGGGAGGCAAGAGAAGAATGAATAATGTAATAAGAGACAAGAATGAAGGGAAACAGAATCTGAACTGTTTTGTAGGTTGAGGGTCTAATTTACAAGCGAAGGACTTGGATTTATGGATAAATGAGGATATTTTACTGATTCTAAAGCTGAAAAGTGTGGAAAAACATGGTATGTGAATTTCCTTCAGCAGACTGGATGAGGGAATCATAATAAACAGATTTTGTACTAGAAACGTTTTTGTATTTCAACAGGATCATATTATAATTACAAATATTTTCGGGGCAAAACATCTTAGGAACATCTCAAATTGAACATTTCATTATGGTAAAGCCATGTTAAACATGAAGAATTACTTCAAACATTAACTTAATAAAAGGTAGTTTTTCCTTTACAATATTTTAGTCAAACGTCAAATTTGATTACCTTTGCTTCCTCGTGTGATGATCTGTTTACTGCTGCCTGCCGCTGAAAGGCGGCAGGAGGAAGGGACACCTGGGCAGTGCATTTATCGTAGCATGTAATGGATTTTATTGATGCATTGTGCTTTTCAGTTTCAATTGATGGTGTCATGCCAAAAAGTAACAGTCTACCAAAAATGGATCACGCACCATGGGAGATCACATGGCTTGTAAACTGCATTGTATCTCGCAGTTGTTTTCAGTTTAAAACAGATCCACAAATCTGACATGGAGGATTGACAGTATGTAGGTCATTGTTGAAAGAAAGTTAGAAGAATTCATGTTTTGTAGTTTTCTACAAGCCATTTAGGAGACACAACAAACATGTGGAGGAATGTGATCTTGTAATATAAAACCAGAAGTGCACTTGTTGCCATACATACAAAACAATATGAATGGCAGAAAATTAGCACTGAAAAAAAAATCCCATGGTGAAGCATGGTGATGGAAGCATCATGATTTGAAGTTAGCAGGGACAGGAAGCCAGTTAGAGCTGATAAAAAAATAAATTGAGCTCAATACTGGAAGAAAATCTATTCCATATTGCATTAGTTTCATGAGTAAATTATCAAAGCTTTGTAGGTATAAAACCATGTTTGCCAGTTTTATCCACATATGTTTTTTTCATGTAGGCAAGCTTCTGGGAAGCATATTAGAAATGTATGCATTAATCTTTAATCATAAACAACATTCAGGAGAGCAAAATGTTCCTGACTGAGAACTGCCAACAATGTAAGTGGAAGCATGAAGAACATAAACATGACTTTGGTAATTCAGACTGATAAAATGAAGGAACAAAGCGAGAGGTCATGGCGCTCCCTTTCCTCTGCTTTCACTTTGCTGCTCCTGTTCTGACAAGCTGAGCCATGGGAGCAATTAGGAAACGGGCTGACTGCAGAGGAACGGTCTGACCTGCCACTTCTTACTCCTCTGTTGTTTCCTCTTACTTTAACATTTGTCCTCACAATTGATCCGTCTTCTGTAGGTTAGCTCCAAGCTCTGCAGACATCAAATATTTACATTTTTAGGAGAGAACTCAAGATGAGTTTTAAAGCCACAAAGCAAATATTTATAGTCACTTCTTCATTTTCAATTTGATCATCTATTAAAACAAAAAGATTAGTCAGGAAAATATGTTTGCTGTTGGCACATTTTACTGTATTTAACTTTGAAGGTTTCATCATTCCTCAATTTAAACTAACTGTGAAAAATATCTGGCTGGGTGTTTTTAAGGCAGTTACCTGCTTACCATATAATCTAAAAAAGTGCTAAAACTATTTAAAGAAAACTTATAAAATAGTCCAAGGAAAAACAAGCTTTCTGGTGAAAAGGTGTAAGCATAACTTTAATCTCTGGGGCAAGAGTTTCTCCATCTAGCAGAAATAACTCTGTGTAGGTGTGTTGTTACATAATTTCCATCAGCTATTCTTACTGCAGTTTCAAGATTCCTTAATATATTGCATTTTTTTTCATAACTATTGCAATTGGTTGGTTTTGTACTATGTTGCAACAACCTTTGTCTAAGACAGATTTCTCCCACTGCAGACTAAAGACAAAACCTTGAACCTTCTAGAATTCACTGGCTATGATTAAAAGATTTTTAAATAACCTCATGTTTTATGCTTTTATATGCTCATTTTCCATTGCCTGGCAACTTTAAATAATTTCTCCTTTATCTGCATAACACCTTAAGTTATGTGTTTCAAAGTTATTTTAGCACAGGACCAAAAAGCCCTGAGTTGACAATATAGAAGAGGAAAATGTGGTTTTGTCAAATAATTTCAAATGAAAACATAACTTTTGATAATTGTAAAATTAATTTTACTTTCTCAACAAAGATTCTGCAATTTTTTAAAGGAAAAAAAGTAACAGTAGCAATATGTTTGTAGAAAATGCTTCTTCCATTTATTGGTGATGTAAAACATGGAAAGGGCTTCACATGTCTGCCTTATTGAAACAAAGGTCTACAGTTTCTTAACACTTTGGGTTCCATCATTTTGTCGGTAAAAAACATAGTTTAGCGCCGTCTGGGTCACTCTTGCTTCACAAACAAATGTAATTAATTGGTTGCCTCAAATCTGAATTTAAGTAAAAGTTACCAAATGTTTGCATTCCTATTTACCATAAAATTTAAATTGAAAACTAAAAGGTTCTGAATTCTTTTTGTGTTACATAATATTTTCCATTTTTAAGGAGCTTTTTGTTTAAGTAAAAACATAAGTCAAAAATGTCTCAAAATATATGAATAAGGATTATAGGTGCATCATATAGAAAACGTATAATTGTGATATCATTGCTCAATACTTGGATTGCAGTATTTATAATTAACCCAAATTTTCCTGACTCTTCTCTTGTTTTCCTTCATCACAAGTTTGGCAAATGGATAATGTATAAAAATATACATCATATTTGAGCATCCAGGGTAGTCAGCGCCTGTCCAGCAGGCATTGATAATAGAAGGATGCTCATTTGTCTGGCAGTTTCAAATGTGGTGTTTTTATATTTTCAGTCTCTGATGGGTCTCATAATTTAACCACTTGCTGAATGTCTCTCTATGAACTGTCTCCAAGCAGAAATATCTGTCTCTTTTCATCACATCTACTTTTATTTGTCATTTTTCATTCCTAAGCACTTTTCTTTCGTGAAATTATTCTGACTCAGCTATTGGGCTGTCAGTGCTCAGTGGATTAAAGGGCGACTTTCTGAAATGGTTTTCTGAAGGTTTGCTGAAAAAGCAAATGGTGTTAGTGCCAATAGCTGCTTTAAAAAATGAGCATAATAAATAATATTGGGAAAAAAAGAATGCTAATAACCAAAAGTGACAAGTAGATATACTATAGTTTTTAATAACTGCTATACTTAAAGTTAAGAATTACGGGTGGGGAAAAAATCATAGTATGGACATTTGTATTAAATTTATGATTTATAAGGTACTGAGTATGCATGAAAAGAGAAAATAGTTTGGACTTTCATTCATTCGCTGTAGTCAAAGTGTTTTATGCACCAATATCTCTTTTCTTTCTTCCTTTTAGCTTAAGAGTAAGTTTTCATGAACCACTGAAGATATTGGTGTTTAAGAGAAAAGAATGGATTTCTGGGGTTTGTAGATGTTTGACCTTTAATCCTTTTGCAACTGTTTGTGTGTCTTTATCTCTTTAACGTTTTCTGATTTCTCATTTCTTCAGCCCACCTGCTGCTTGATTGTTTACCCAAAGAGCATATTCTCCTCCAAGCAGAGTCTCAAAATAATGTGACATTGTGCATCGCCACAACCTTTGAAGTTTAGTCTCCATAGAGACCTGGGTTAATTGGGGTACATTAGCATAATTAGCAGCCATCTTCTGCTGAGCATGCACTGTGTTATTGGACCATGCATATTTAGTGAGCGTGTCCTTTAATGACAAATCTCCCAGCAAAAAACAATGTTGCAGTATTAAAATACATACTGGAGATCATTCCCACAGTTGATCAAAAATAAAATATGAGGAATGAATTCAACTTGACCAAACTGTACTACATTTTAGAAGAATGGGATTTCCTTTCTTTTTATGTATTGAAACCTTCAACTAAAGATTATGAGAAACAATCTTGAGATAATCACTCAGAATCAAGAATTTAATTCATCATTAATTAATCTGGTATGCATTTACTAATGATTAAGCTGAGCAAACGTAACCCAGAAACAAATGCAGAAGGCAAAGACCCCTCTCTCTCTCTACTTTACAACTACAGATTACAGGGAAGTTTAATCTGTAGTTGCCCTCTCTTTGACTCAGTGAGGAAAACAATGTACAAAAGCCTCAGACTGTGGATGTCCTTTGTGAAGCCACCTTCACTACTTTCAATGCTTACATTAAATATGCCTAAACATTTATTTTTGAAATAATCTACAAAAACACTCCTCCTGCTCAGTCTTTTTTGACACTATTATTTCATAATTTGGGGGAAATATTTGGGAATATTTTATGGATTCTCAGTGAAATGCAACTTTGTTTTGGTGATTGTGAAGTCAAATTTGTATCCTAAGTACAAACATTCTTGCATTTTTCACCAGTCTTAAGATTTTAAAATGATTTTAGAGTGTATTTTGAAATCTAATAACAGTAGGAGTTTAATAAAAGTATTTTTCTGGATTTATCTAAAGTCCATTGAGGACAATTTGAAGGATAAAAACGGCTCATCTATGGGAATGGTCGGATCTAAGGTGTCTAGGTGCTTTTAGAAAACTTTCATTAGAAAAATCTGACATGCAGTAAAGTCAGATTTTTTTTCAAATATAATCCTAACTTTCCTTAAAAATCATTTTTTGGGATTAAATGAAGGCTGTGTAAATCTCCAGGAAAAAATAGGCCACATCCCTCTTTTCCTCTGGTGTGCAGAATTTAAATCTCCCTGTGCAGCACGTGAGCTGCTGGATTTTATTTGAGACTGGATCAAATATTTTTTCATTATTTTGAATTGAATTGACTAATAGATGAGTATAATTCAGTTCTTACATGTGTAATGTTCTTTTTACAGATATTAGGAATTTAAAATTCTTCTATTTTGTGTTATTTAAGAATCATCCGTGGAATCTAAAATCCTTACTCTGTCGAAAGCTGGTTCAGATTAAAAACAAAATCCTGCCACTCTTTATTTGCTGTCATTGCAAAGTGGTGGGGGATATTCAAGTGGAAAACATCTGCAACTTCTGGATTGGCATAGTCAGAGTGAGGAAGATTATATTTCATCATGCCTGTGAGAAATTAGGCTTTTTTTTACCTAAAAACCTGAGTTTAGTGATCCAAGCATACACAGAAGTACAGGGGTTTCTTGAATCCTAGGGATGTGTTTGCATGAAAAAACTAGGTTCTACATGAGGAAAATTCCTTTACACGCAATAAAAAAACACACTAGTTATTGGTTTTTGGTGTGAACGGAGTAGCCAGATGACTTCAGATGAATGACTTCATGTGATGACCTCGGCTGACCTTACACCCAAGCAGAATCTCGAGTTTCCTCAAGTTGACATTTCAACCAATCCGTGTTTTCATCAGAGACACGATGCGTCTCGACAGTGGAGTGTTTGTACTTTGCTGCCTGACTACTGTAGCCGTGCTTGTGTCAACCGGATAAGCTGTCCTGGAGAGCCCAAATCCCTCTCCAGAGTCTCCTTGACATCCCACCAGCCTGTCTCAGACACTCGGCTCACAGGCAACAGTCTCCCACCACACTCTGCTTTGCCACTCGTCTTTGTTTCGGCAGACTGAAAACAAAACAGAAATTCTCTCTTTGCTGAGAATCTTTGGGTAGAATGAAAACCTGAAACACAGGAGAAAAAGAAAATCAATAAATGATAGAACTGTCAAGGTTTATGCACAGTCTTGAAAAGTCTGAAGAAGACTGACTTTTTTTTTCTTCTTAATGTTTCCAGATCTGGATTAGTAGGAAAAAATGAACTTAAGCACTGAAAGTCATTTGACTTGAACAGCCTCTGAACTGAAAATCACTTTGACACAAATTGTACTGCTTTCATTTTGATATCCCAGGCCACCATCGACATCTGTCCAATTATAAATTACTATTAACTCCTCAAAACAAGACAGTCACATAGAAATGTGTTAAAATGTTGGTGGAAATTGTTCTGGGACTACATTTAATCAATACCACAACTATTGTCCAGACCAGGGTGATTGCTGGTGAATTGATATTTAACCTAAATTAGGTCTGATTGCTATAATTATCTTTTAAAAGGCCATTGTGCTTATAGTCTGTCTGCTTTTAGATGTTGAGTCAGATTAACATTCTGGCCTTTGCCTTAACTTGGTCAATCTCATTTAAGCTCTTCAGTTTTGTTTCACACAATGAAAGGTCTCATTTTATATTGGCTAAACATAAAAGTCCGAACATTTCATTTCACATCCAGCTAATATATACTTAATGTATTCTTATTTTACAAGCATGCAGTGTTTTACAAAAGTATTCATGTTGCTTGAATATTTTCACTTTTTACAAAGGTTTTTGTTGAAATTTTATGTAATAGTGAAACACAAGAACCCGTTTTTAAACATTTTGAAATGTGTTATTGTGACTAGGAGGTAAAATTGCATCAGCAATGTCTCCTGCCTAGCCTTTCTGCCTGTCCACCTCTCACAGCTGCAACCAAAAAATGAAGGAATCTCCATCTACCTCTGGATCTCTCATACTCTGCGTGTCTTTCTGTTGTTGGTTTATTGTCTTTGTCTCCTGCTCTTTCATATCTCACTTTGCCTCCTCTGTCACTCAGTTTATCAAATAAGTTTCTCTCTACTGTCACACTCCCACCTTTCTTTTTCACCCTTTGCACAGGCGCACACACACACGCCCACCCATGAACACACATGAACACGCACTCTTGTTCCTTGAGAGAATATGAGGAGGTGTTTGCACCTCCATATGGCCCGTCAGCTTACAGCGGTGAAAGTGTGGGCGGTGCGTTGCATTCTAACAACGCAGTTATTAAAAAAAAGAAGGCCAATCATATGTGAAATGCTGGTGAAACAGGCTGTGAAAAAAGCCATTTAGCAAATACCTTTGAACTTTTGATTTATCATGAAGTTATAAATAATTCAAGCAGAGTGTATTTTGTTGATAACACTCACTAGGATTTATAAAAAAAAAAAAACCTGATTCACACTGAGATAGTTTAAGGAAAAAAGGCAGGTAGTGAATTAGTCTATAAATCAAGTTATGACTAAAGCTGAAACAAGGAATACAAATTAAAAACAAATAAAATGAGATGCAAAAAATGCTTAAAAGAGCTATAGAAAACTGCTGAAATATGTGAGTACCGCATTTTCCGGACTATAGAGCGCACCTGATTATAAGCAGCACACAGTACATCCTTAAAGGAAAAACCATTTTGTGCATACATAGGCCGCACATGTCTATAAGCCGCATGTGCCTACATACAGACGGTACACAGAAAGAGTTTTCAAAGTTTTAGTAATATACCTTAGCTTTTTTTTCCAAACAGTGCCTGTGACGCGGCAGTAACACAGCACTAACAGGGCTGGTTAAAAAAAACATACCGGTAAAAGTCACTGAGAGCCGTCTTCATCTTCCTCC
>CAEFZY010004958.1:0-17969 GCA_903066815.1 Brachyrhaphis roseni | reverse complement strand
TCCAGCGAGAGCTGCAGATCACGTCCCGATGAAGCCAACAGGACCACATCATCCGCAAAAAGCAGAGATGCAATCCTAAGGCCAGGCCAATTTTGTTCTAAATAATTGTTTTAATATTACAATTTCCATTTATACTAAACATGTTTTTGTTTTTAATATGCTCAGGCCAAGCGCCTTCTCTCTTTCTAAACTCTAAGCTAAATAAACTGATGCATTCTCTCTCTAAAAAAAAGAAAAAAAAATATTCTAGTCACATGAATAAAAAGCCCATAAAACAACAATTTAAGGAGTTGATAATATTATCAGAAGCACATTGTCTTTTTAATTTAAACAGACTGTTACGTCCACCAGGCTCATTTGGTGGGGTAATATTAAATGAGACCACACAAGGATTTACTTATTAAATGAAAATTGAATTTATTAAATTATACTAAAGAAACGAAACCTGAAAAAGGAATAAATGAAATGAGAAACCAAAATAGATTAATTCAAAACCTATAACTAATCAGAAATAAGCAAATGCAAACAAACCTAACAAAACCCAACCATAAGATACAAACCAAACCAAATGGGATTCTGAGGAGGGAGAAGGAAAAAGCCTCCTGTCTGCTGCTTGTATGGCAACTTTTAAAGCAGGTGAGCACCAATCAGGGCAAAACAGAACACCTGCAGAAGGCCTGCCTCCAGAACCCTGCAAGGAAAAAGGGCAGAGACCCACTGCAGCTGTAACACCTCCCCCCTTAAAACAGAGGATCCCAACTAGGACCTCTGTAGCCATGTTTTCTTATTAGCCTGGTCCATCAATGGCACGAGACAACGCATCAGCCAACACATTTTCAGTGCCTCGAATGTGCCGAATGTCAAGGTTGTAAGGTTGGAGAAATAAGGCCCATCGCATCAACCGCTGATTAGGACTCTGTAAGGAGCAAAAAAGTCAAAGGGTTATGATTAGAATATACCACAACAGGAAATGCACCCCCACCCACATACACATCAGAGTGCTGCAGTGCCCAAATAAGAGCCAAGGCCTCTTTCTCAATGGTCGAATAATTAAGTTGAGGTTGATTGAACTTCTTAGAAAAGAAGCACACTGGATGGTCAACACCTTCCTCATCAGTCTGCAACAAAATGGCTCCCGCACCCACTTTACTTGCGTCAATCTGTACTTGGAGTGGCCGATATAATCTTGGAGCAGACAAAACAGGTGCAGTGCTTAAAAGGAACTTGACATTTTCAAATGCCTTCTGACATCCTGATGACCACCTAAACTGGACTTTAGCCTTTAATAGGTCCGTTAAAGGAGCCACTACAGTAGAAAAGTTCTCACAAAAGTTTCTATAGTAACCTCATCAACTCCTTTTTTGAAGTAGGAGATGGAAAACTATCAATGGCTTGGACTTTACCCAGGTGCCCAACAACTTGGGAAAAGTTGTTGGGCACCTGCCACTTTCTGCTGGAAAGTGGCAGGTGCCTTCCTAAGACCAAAACTCATAACAATGTAAGAATATAATCCAGATGGCACAATAAAGGAAGACACCTCTTGGGCTCGAGCAGACAATGGTACTTGATAGTAACCTTTGAGCAAATCAAATTTACTCACATACTTCGCAGTTCCGACACGATCAATTCGATCTTTCATCCGAGGAAGTGGGTAGGAGTCAGGTTTTGTAATGCTGTTCAATTTCCTGTAATCCGTACAGAGTCTATAAGTACCATCAGGTTTTTTAACCAACAAACATGGTGAAGCCCAAGTGGAGCAAGATGGTTTAGCCAGGCCGTTTTCCAGCAAGTAATGAATTTCTGACTCCAAAAATTTACTTTTCTCTGGACGAACACGATAAAAATGCTGACGGATGGGCTGCGCACCTTCCACATCAATGTCATGCTCAATTAAGTTAGTACATGTTGAAATATCACTGAACAAAGCATGACAATCCAAAATGGACTGCTTCAACTGCTCACTTCTTCCTGCAGACAAATGACTCAATAATGTTTGCAAGTTAGACAACATCTCAGAGTTCTTTAGTCTAGGCTGAAACACAGCATCATCTGGAGTCTGCACATCCTCATCTAATCCTGCTGTGCAGCTCAAGTCTACTTTCATAGAAGAGGCAACTGCCTTCACGTCTTTTTCTTCCAGATTACGACCAAAATAAGGTTTCAGTAAATTTACATGGCAAAGCTGAGTTCGTCGTTTACAGTCTGGGGTAGAAACCATGTAGTCTTGTGCTGACACCTGTCTCAACACAGAATAAGGATCGTAAAACTTTGCCTGAAATGGTTAAACCTGAATGGGAAGTAAGGCAAGCGCCTTATCTCCTGGGTGAAACACTCTACTTTCAGCCTTCTGGTCAAACCATTGTTTCATTTTTTTTCTGAGCCTTTTTAAGATTCTCAGAAGCTAGTTTGCCAGCCAAGAAAAGTCTGCGACGAAAACCATTAATGTAGTCGGTAGATTTCAGACTTAAGCAGTATACCACTATTTTTTGGATAATTATGATTTTTCAGTGGAAACATGACAGATTACTCAACTATATGTATATATAAATCTGAGTGCTGCTAATGCTTTTGTTTTCCGATTATATAGCTTGATGGACTTGCTTCCAAAAATTACATTAGGTTTCCTTTTAAATTTCCTTTAAAAAAAAAAAAAGACTTAAGACATAAATGTGCAGGTGATTGCATGCTTTCTAAGTTGGTGTTTTTGTTAGTGGATGCCTGGTGAGTCATCTAAACTTTACCTGAAAGCGAAGAAGTGAATAAATCAGATTTGTCTGCTTTATTAAAGATGCTCAAATAAAATATATAAAATTTGTAAAATGTCTTAATTTATTGAGAAGGGTCGCACAGACTTTTAAAACAGGTTTGTTTCCATGCTTATATGCTGTCCACACCTTTCAGTCCAGTAGGTGGCAGTAAAGCTACTCAAGTTTCCCAGCAACCCTCAAAAGAAGAAGAGCTCAATCGAACTCCTTTCATTTCTGTTCGGTAGCATGACTGACATGGAAAAGTGGCCCGAAATAGAGAAAGCAGCGACAGAGCAGAGACGTGAGCTGGTTTTACAGGGCGGTGGTGTTGATAAGAGGATTTCCTCCTGCGGTGGGCTTCCCTCTTCTCTTTATTCCCTGCAGTTGCTGAATTATCTTGAAGTCAGCCAGTGTCCGAGTTTGACAGAGATCCACGTGGAAATCCAGCATCTGACCAACCTCCAAAGCCTCGTCCTGTGCAGGAACAAGCTGACCTCTTTCCCGGATGTCATCGGCATCCTGAAGTCGCTGAAGGTCCTGGATCTGTCCGTCAACAACCTTAAATGCCTGCCACAGGGGATCACTCAGTTAAAGGAACTGAATACTCTTAATGTGAGCTGCAACTGCTTGGAGGCTCTTCCAGATGGCCTGAGTCAGTGCACCAAGCTGGCGACCATCAATGTCTCCAAGAACCACATCACTGCTTTCCCTCCTGATCTCTTCTCTGAGCGGCTGGACCTGCTCAGCACCCTGGTGGCGTCTGATAACTCAGTTCAGGAGCTGAGTGGAGAGATTTGTAAGCTATCAGCTCTAAAGGTGAGATCTCACAAAGCACTGTGCAGTCCATCACCACACACTAGTAAGAGTGTGGCAAAGTCATAGTGACTCAATTGGAGCTGCAGAGATCCACCGCTCAGGTGGGAAAATCTGTCAACATTTGCTGAAAGAAAACAATTAGAAGTTCTTTTTAAAGTGTATCAAAAGTCATGTAAAGGATACATGGCACCTTAAGCAAGGTGCTCTGGTCAAATGAGACCAAAATGCAATTGTCAGATCTATATGCTGTATACCAGGTGTAGCAACAAAAAAAAAAAGAAAAAAACTAATACTGGACCTTTCCCAGAAAAGACTTTTCCAGTGTTATTGCACGGTGGTGGCAGAATCAGGTTGTGAGATGCTTTAATTTAGCAGGGGCAGGAAAGTTGGTCATAATGGAAGAGAGAATGAGCTAAAAGTTTGGGCAATTTCTGAAGGAAACGTGCAAGAGCCTGATAAAGTGTTGAGACTGGACAGGATGTTCATTTTCCCGCAGGACAACAAACCCTAAACACACAACCATTGCAGTACAATGGTGTTGGTCAAAACTCGATCATGTTTAGGAATGGCCCAGTCAAAGTCCAGACTTAAATCCAACTGAGAATCTGTGTGTAGACTTGGAAAAAAATCCTAAAAATATCTTGCACTGAGTTTGAGGTATTTTGCAGTGAAGATTGTGCAAAAATGCCAGACTCCTGATGTGAAAAGCTGGTTGGGAGATATACTCTGCAAAACTGGTTATGCAATGTTTAGTCACAGAAAGTATGAACACATATGCACCCATACTTTTCACTGTTTTCTTTACCGAAAACATGCAAAACCATTTGTCATTTTCCTTGGACCTCATAATAATGCACTACTTTGTTGGTCTATTATAGAGATGTAAACAATAATTCAAATTACAATTAATTGTCGAATTAATGTTTTCTTAGATTAAAATTAGTTCCCGTCTACTAGTAGCTTAATGCGAGAGAAAAGTCAGGTTTTTAAGAAAATGGCCTCTTATCAATTAATTGTTAGTCTATCAATAAGATTAGTCAATGTTAGACTAACTCATTAATCAAGAACTTTCATCCGTAGTCTATTACATAAACCCTCCATATAAAGTCTTGAAGTTTACAGTTGTAATGTGACAAAATGTGCTATTTTTCTAGGTGCTGGATGTCTCCAACAACAAGCTGAGTGAGATTCCTTCAGATCTGAGCGACTGCCCCAAGTTAAAGGAGATCAACTTCAAGGGCAACAAGCTTAGCGACAAGCGCCTGGAGAAGATGGTCAATGGCTGTCAGACCAAGTCCATCCTAGAGTACCTGAGAGGCAAAGGAAGAGGAAGACGGGATGAAGAGGGAGGCGACTCTGACAAGAAGAAAAAGCAGCAGCAGAAGAAGAAGGGAAAGGTGAGGGAGGAAAAAGATGAGGTGGAGGAGCTGAACAAGATGGTGGTGAGGGTGCTCCATGTCTCCGAGGCGCCCACAGCGCTCACAGTTAAGGTCAACGCTGAGGTCAAAGATGTCCGACCGTACCTGGTGTGCTGCCTGGTCAGAGGAATGAGTCTGAAGCCAGGGAATGCTCTGAAACGCTTCCTTATGGCTCAGGTAAAAACCAAACACCCAAAATGCCGTGTTTATGAAATGCTTCCTACCACTAGTTAGTAATGTGTAACTACTCAAATGTTTTGCAGACAAAGCTCCACGATGATTTGTGTGGTAGAAGAACAATTGCAACCATCGCGTCCCATGATGCGCAGCTTGTGAAAGGTCCACTGGTTTACGATGTGAGACCACCGACCCGACTGAAGGTATGCCGCTGCGGAGGGCTTTCATTTGAATTCAGCTTCCTCAGCAGCAGTTCTAAATTACTGTGCAAAAAGTCTTGACCATCATCAGTAGATTAATTCAGCAAAGGAGCATGAAAGAAAACCTTAACAGGCGTCCAGGAAACCAAAATACTGCAGGAAGCTCTTCGGCTAAATATTATAAGGAGTGGTGGAAAATGTCTGCACAGTATTGTATAGATGACATGTAGATGAAAAACATCTAAAGTTTCTCTCTTGGATGAAATATTTTTCAGGTGGTGCCCCTGGGTCGGAGGGAGATGACAGCCGTCGAGCTGATAAGACAGCTTCATTTAGAGGCCGATGAGCTCAGGAAGCAGAAGAAGAGGCAGAATGTGACTGGCCTCCACAAGTCAGTAACCCTTCCGCACAACATTGCAGCTGCAGAGTTAGTTTCCTCTGGAAATGTCAACATTGCATCAGACCACAAAAAACAACAACTTCGTCACAGCTTAACATTATAGACATGTTATGACTTACGCAGTCATAGGGAAGATTGCTGACTTGGGAATTGTCCAGCAGAAATGGAGGCCTTCCTCAAGGAAGGCAAGTGATATAAGGGCTTTGCTAAGGACACTTTAACAGGGAAATCATATTGATGGGGACTTGAGTGGAAGTGTCAGAAGAAAAAAGACTGGACTGTTGGTTTTTAGTCAAAAATCCTCTTTTGAGTTGGTCCCAGAGAAGGAATGGCAAGAAAATGCATTTCAGTCGGCAAAAACACTCTTGTATTAGGATTCTATTTTTTTTATTTGTCCCATGTAGTGTTCTGTTGTGATGTGCTGGTCATTGTCTCTCCCAAGTAGTTTATAGATTTCTTCTTCAACAGATACCTGCAGCTTTTGGAAGGAAAATCCGTCTACCCCTGCTTAGTGGATGCAGATGGAGATGTGATTTCATTTCCACCAATTACTAACAGTGAGAAAACCAAGGTCTGTGCGTAGTGTTTGTCTGCTGGCTTTCTTTTGAAGACACTTTGACAGTTAAATGAGTGTTGAACAACACTCATTTAAACCATTTACAGAAATGAAATCGTATTTAATTTAGCAAGTGTATCTGGTTTTGCAAGATGACTCTGTCATACCCCAATATATTGGTTTGACTTCTTCCTTGTGCAGATCAAGAAGACAACTACAGAGTTGCTGATAGAAGTGACGAGCTCAACCAGCCTGCAGACCTGTAAAGATGTCATGGATGCTTTGATCATAGTAAGCGTCCGATTTTCTGTGTCTTGTTTTGCTGATACTATTTCGTTTTCTCTGCAGACCACCAATTGAATCAAGCTTTCACATCTGACAAGCGTCAGGATGTGTGAAAATAAAGTGTTATATTTTATGTCCTAGTTCGTCCTCAAGGTGGAGGAATGTCAACAAATGTAGACATATATTTTTTTATTATGAAAACTTTTTTTCTTTTTTTTTTAGTTATTTCCAAGCACCAGCAAATGATTGATCAGTTTTCTGAACATTCGATAACACGCGGTCTGTCCGAGGTAAACTGCTCAGCTGACTTGGTGCTGTGGCTCTTTCAAGCACTCCAGTTGTTTTTCTCCTGAGTGGAGTTGGATATTTTGTTTTCGAGTGCAAGGTTTTGAAAGAAAAAGTTTTTTTTTAGAAAAAGTCACAAAAATTCCCCTCAGAAGTGAAGAGTTGTTGATGGTAAGAACTGATGCAATTTTCAGCCATTTTGCTGCCAAACTGTCTAAACTATGTTCCCACCGGAAAGCCAATAAAACGTTAAAAAAAATGCATGTTTTTAGGTTTCTGTTCACTGATTTATACTCTCCCCAAAAATACAGGCTTCTTACAGGCTTCAAATGTATAGCATTTCATTTCAGTGTTCAGTCAGGTCAGGAGGAAGATGGAAAAAAGTACAGATAAACAATGATTTCCAGACCTAATTCCCTTTTCCCACTGTCAGAAGTTGTTCTCTTTCTCTTCTTCTATGCATCCCTTCCTCACTGTCCTCTTTCCTTTACTTTTTTTATTCATTGTCTTTCCTTTCGCCTCATATCATTTTGCAACAGCTTTCCTTTCTTATTTCTTATTGTGACTTTACTTCTTATTGCTCTTTTCTTCTGTAACTGTATCCAACCTGCCTGCCTTTGTTCTGGTCTTCCTTTCTTCTCTCCATTGTGTCCAATCTTCTCTGTCGTTAATTCTTTGTACTCATCTCTCCCTTCTCGTCTTCCCTTCCTTTCTTTTCAGGTGTCCTTTCTTACTTCTTAATTGTTTCCTTACAGGCCTAATAAGCCAGGCAATTTTCACATGGAAGTGATCTTTGTAATTGGCATTAAAACACCATATTTAAGCTACATTCCAATGAGGATTTGCTAAAATGTTTAACGACGAATAAGATTCATACCGCATTTGTTTCAGGGCTCTTTAATCAGAATTCATCAAATGAAAAATGTTAATTTAATTGTTCTGACATTTGTTTGTGCAGCAGCAGCTTCATTGTACAGTTGATTGTTTCCTCTCCAGAAAATGGCAGAGTTGAACAAGTTCACTACCGAACATCAGGAGGAGGCCGGGTCAGACGGAGAGGAGGACGGCGCACGGCAGCCAGCCGCCGACGCAGAAACCTCCAGCCAACTCACCGTCCAACAGGTCCGAACCGTTGATCAAGATGGGAACCTGAAGGTGGTTTACCCGTCAAAAACGGATCTCTCCAAAGAAATCAGTAACTTCACTGTCATTTGGTAGTAATATTTTATGTCAACACCCATTTACAGACGATTATTTTAACAGTTTTCCCTTCTGATCCCTGAGCTTTTCTTACAGTCCTTTTGGTATGATGCGTCCGTCTAGTCTTTACACATTCAAAACAAACACATTTGTATGAAATGTTGACCGAATGTAAATGTACCCATCTAGTTATTGTATGAATTTTTCATATTTTTGGATGCATCCCCAAGCAACAAATACTCCTAATGTCTATTTTCCTGTGATCTTTTTTTTTTTTTTTTTTTTTACGCACACAAATGCCCATTGGTCAGTGTTGCTTACTTTAACTGGTCACTTATTCTTGCATTTTTACAGATTTATTTTGATTCATTAACTTTCATCATTTATTTATTCAGTTTTTTTAGCATAATCCTTTCTCTCATGCAGGGGGCTACATGGTAACTGAACCAGAATGTGGAGTTCACTCAGAAAAAACAAATCATGAACACAACAATGACATAGATGCTAAATTTATTATTTCTTGACAGTTTTAATTCTTTAGTCAGACCTGAGTAACTCCTCAATGGGAAGCAAACACACTTGCCAACATCTGCTGAAAAAATAATCATATAATCAAATAATCTGATCCAATTACAGACATTAAACATTAGCATGACCTATACTAATCTGGGTATAATTTTGTACAAAATAAAATTAGATGTGCTAACAATGTGTTTTCCAATTCTTGTGTTGATCATGCAGATCTTTCCGAAGTCACTCAAAAATCTGCAAACAAAACAGAATTTTCAAATCAGAAAAGACACTTAACTGCTACGGATAGTTGCTCTAAGAAAATGGCACACCTTTGTCATAAAGGGACAAAAAAGCCTTTAAGCTACTCACATTCACATGTGTAAGCCACCTCCAGGTACTTGAATGTGCCTGTGCACGGGTCTCCAAAAACTGAGTTGCGGGCTCTGATTGTGCAGCTGTTTTTCCCGTTACAGCTGCGGATGACCAGGTGACGGACATACCGTTAGTGCTGCTTTCCCAGTGAAACAGGAAGTGGCGGTTTTTGTTGTTTGTTTGACACACTAATGATGGCAAGCTACTGGATTGTAGCTACAGCTGTCCTGAGGCAGTCACACAGAAGCAAGGCTGCAATTTTGCGCCACCAGCCCTTCTGACTAACACCAGCAGCCAATGCGGGTGAAGTGTCTTGTCTCGTGCAGGCGGACCGGGAATTGAACCGGCAACCCTCCGATTGCAAGGCGAGCAGTAATAAGACCAGTATATGGCTGGTGAGATTGACTGTGGTTAATCAGCTAATTCATGACTTAAGAAAGGAAGTAATTATTTCATGTAGGGCCAGGTTAGTTTGTATAGTTGTTTTTGTTTCCCTCTTAATAGTGTTACTTGTTTATACTTGGTATGCATTTTTGTAAACTAAATTTTGCTTAATCTGGAAGTTATAAGTGGAACAAAAATCAAGAGATCTGTTTGGAAACTAACACTTTAAAGCTCTGTACTAAATGCTAATGTTTCCACTGGATCTTGTTATGGATACACCATAAAACTTTTGAGCCACATTTAGTTGTGTCTGAGGTTAAAAGGGTATGAGGAGTTTTGTTATGTTTATTTCCCTTAGGAAAATGACCCAGTACTTACGTTTGAGCCACTATGTTGGTGGGGTTTGAGCAGTAAACATTTTCAGTTTGAGAGGCAGGTCGTCTGTAAGAGCAGGTGGTGCGGTCTCGACGTCCGTAGTCAGCCCCATAGACAAATATGACCTGCCCATAATCTGATAGAGAGCAGGAAAATAACTTGCACACACAACAGTAATAAAAGTAATCATGCCCATGTTTGTTTAATTCATACTCAATTATTTGTAAATGGAAAATAAGTACTTACCACAATACAAATGTGCATAGGAGTGTTCACATGTGACAAGACGACCTGTGAAAATGAACAACATGGACAACCTTAGACATTTCACAACTTTATGTGCAGCTCTGCTCAGTTCTTAGTGCCATTTATAGATGACTGACTTGCTGGGAGGCAGGTGTAATTGGTCTCCAGATACTTGGCGATGCCGACGCAGGGATCGAAGCTGCGAACGTCACCTGTGTTGAACTCACACACCCTCTTGCCATCACACCTGTTACAATGACAGTTAAAGCACGCCACTGAATTCCTCAATAGCGCAATAAAAGAAAAATAATGTATACAGAAGATTAAGTATAATCACTAAATCTCTGACTCCTCACCAGTTGGTTTTTCTCTACCTAAATGTAGCACATCTTTTATATAAAGGGTACTTTGCTGTTTTTTTAACCTTCAGTAATCTTTTATTCTGCAGATATCAACCATTGCTTTTATGCAAGGTTGTAAATGTCTATTGGTTGTTTAAGGTAATTATTATGCTGAAATATTATTTGTCATGAACATTAAAGATTGTTCCTACTTCTGTCAAGTCAAAAGAAGAAGAAAAAAACAGAAGTTGAAATAGAAAACAGTAGGCTGCTAATAAAATGCTCTTGATAATCAAGTGAGCGCATCTATAAAGGCAGGACTTTGGTCAGCTTGCTGGTCAATGCTGTGGCGAAGACATCAGCAATGACCTGAGAGTAGCAACTCCTAATTTATCTTAGAAGAAAATTTTGCTAATTTTCAAACTATTTAAAGACCCCTGCTCTAGAAGATTTATGTGCCAAAAAAGAAAAAAAATTGAGACAAAAATTAAACTTTCCAAGCAGGTAGGTCTTGTATGCCAACAGAAAACATATTCTCTCAAACACAAACATTTGAGCTCCTGAGTTGACCATAACCTGCTCTCAGTGGCGCAAAACGTTTGTATGCACTATGTGCAAAGCATAGGCGCACTGCACTTGAAGGGCTGCCAAAGCGACAGCAAAAAAATTATTTTTAGTCGCCATTTTCTGTGTGTGTGTGAATGATTTGCTCAATAACAGAGGCACAACACAGATTAGGCATCTCTCAGGAGAGATGCTGCATAGAACTCGGAAAATACATAGTTGCGCCCCTACTTGCTGGGCGTAGCGACATAGTTTTGATAGCTAAAGTTGGCCCTAATGAGGCTACCTGTTTTTGATGATGTCCACAGCTCCATTTTGAGAGCACTGTGTGTTGGCAAGCTGCTGGGAAGTCTTGCCCTCACTGCAGATCTGTCGGTCAGCTCGTCCATACAGGGCTGACTGCACACTGATCACTCCGTTATCTGTTCCACGCAACAGAAAACCATAAGGAACAATACTGGATGTTTTGTTCTTAAGATTTGCATTAATTTCTATTCCTATTATGCAAAGACAGTTTTTCAGAGTCAACAAGCTTGATTAAAATTCATAGTTTACAATCAAGCCATTGCCTGAAATTCCATTTTTTATATGATCAAAGCTGCAGTAACTATTATAAGGAAATGTTTCTTTTTTACATATTTGTTAAAGCGATCACCATGTCGTCACAGTATAATGTGACAGATAATCTGTGTAAAAAAAAAATCTATCTCCTCTGCCTTCTATTGTCCTGCTGTCATCTACAAAAATGCACTGCTCCTGGTAAAAAAAAAAAAAATAGATTATCATTAATAAATAAAAAAAACAATCACAGCATAAACAATCATCCATGTTGATTGACCGGGAGAGGTACATTTTTGCAGAAGGCAATAGTTTTAACATGTTTTAACATGCAAGAAGCATTTTTGTAAAAGTTACATACTGCGACTTTAATGTAAGATTAATTCAATTGTAAAGTAAATTTTGATCTTTTAGCTAACCACAGCTCAAATGCTGGATATTATCGCTGTCATCACAGGTTGTGGCCTTTTCGGTAACGGCAACTGTAAAAAATAAAAATAAAATAAAAGTGCTTTAAGTAAAAAGAATTAGTTATGTAAATTTCCATAACTATAAATACTTACCAGATACCAGAAGTAAGCAAGTTGTTGCAAGCACTAGGGATAGAGAAAAGTGCCAGATTGTAATGAAAAAGCTCACTTTACATTTTATTGGGAAATTGGCCAAACATAATCGTTCTGTTTTATATACCTTACTTATAAAAATAGCAGAATACAATCACGGAGAGAGAATATATTTAGGTATTTTTGATTTGTTATACCGGTAATCACCGTTATAATTTTGAGAGTACTCACATAGTGCAGAGTTGAATCTGAAGAACAGCATGGTTCAAAGATTGTAGTCTCCAACAAGAAGCTGGACTGATGCTGACACAAGACTCCTCTATTTATGTGGCTGGATGAAGAGCTGAACAAAGGCTTGACTGTATTCAATTGGCTCTTATCCACCTGTTAAAAAAAATGTGTCCATGGCTACAGTGTAACCGGGTCAAGATGGAGCAACAAAACAAGAGCACAATGACTTTACTGTACTATACAAAGAATATGGCTAAGATCAAAGTGTGGCTACTCCCACTAATAGGAGCATGCATAATCATACTGCAGTTAGAGAAGTGAAAAATTAATGAAGGTAAATACAAAGTTACCAAATGTTACCGTTATAGTTGGTGTTTCCCCCTTCAGATAAGCTTTGAGATGAGGTAATTAGTTCTGTGATATTTCCCAGATGTACTTCCTTGAGGGAGTTCTCCTGTACTGAATGATTACAGGTTCCTCCTAAAATATGTGAATCATTTACTTACCCTTATTGGTATGGCCGAGGAAAACCCATTGGTATGACATTGTTGAATTTTAAAGTGCAAAATTACTACATCAGTGACAAAGCTTTTATCTGAAGTTGTTTGATCGCCACTGTGGCGATCGCGGTTTAAATTGGTCAAATGAAGGTTCCCTGCATTATTTTCTTGTCATTAAAACAATCCATATTTAAACTTAATTAAATGTATTTTAATGTTACAGTTCTGAACATGAAACTGATTTTATCCTGTAAAATTAGGTTGATGTGATCAGGGTAGAAGTGCAGAAAGCTTTAGCCAAACAAAGCCAGGCCCGACTGACTCAACCATGACTGATCACCCTGTGGACTAAAAACGGTTTCTGATTGTGTGCGTCTGCGAGACGTTTGGATCTTTCTCTCATCTCAGACAGAATTTAAAACACACCCTGGAAAGTCCACAGATTGTTTATAATAGAATTTTAACTAATACAAAGTGGACACTAATCCAAAACAGATGTGGTAATTTTCCGTCCAGTTTTTCTAAACAGATTATCTTTTTTATAGTATTTTAACACCCAAAAGAAGAAGTGAGACTACAAAATTCAACAGAAATCCTTGATTCAGGTGTCAGATAAGAGTACTTTTAAGATAAGTTTATTTGTCGGTCAATGGAGAGATTGGTTGCTTTATGGACAACAAAATCATTTAGAAAGCATAACACTTTGATTTATGTGTATAGAGGGTTTTTTTCCCCCCACCACTTTAAATTTTAGAAAGTTCAAAATTTTTCCAACTCTGACAAAGCACTTTAAATATATAGTTGTTGATAAAATCATCTATTTTTATATCTGCTCATCTGGAGTGACAGGATCTGGGGAGAAAAAAAAACAAAGCAAAAGATTTCTGTTTTAAGGTACTGATTGAGCAACATAGTTACAGTTTTACTTTACAATTAAATACCAAATCTATTCAAAAACTGAAACAATGAAGATGTATATTTATATACTAAAGTGTTTAGCCGCTTAAAAATATTTGCTTCTATTCTTTTTTTCTTGGCAGATGTAGACACACTAACTTTAGTGTAGCTCAAGACAGCGTTTCAGTCCACTTACATTGGCAGTTGTAAGCCACTTCCAGGTACTTGTACGTGCCCTCACAAGGATCTCCAAACACAGAGTTGCTGGCTTTAATAATGCAACTGTTTTTCCCTTGGCAGCTGTAAAGGCACACAACCAATACAATTTCTCAACTGAAGCCAGTATAGTTGTACAGCCTTGCCGAAGCGAGCTGGAACAGAATGGAGAAACTACCTTTCAGCAACTTTGCTGGTGGGGCTGGAGCAGACTGTGTTTTGGATCTGATTGTCTGGGCGTCCATACCGACATGTGGTCTGGTCTCTGCGTCCGTAATCAGCTCCATGGACAACAATAACCTGTCCTTGATCTGACAACAAGAAAGGATGGATTCTTATGGTCATTTTTGTTTTTGCAGATGTGTATATATATATATATATATATATATATATATGTGTATTTTGAAAAAAGTAGAACTTACCACAACTGAAGTATGATAAAGAGTGCTCACATATTATACGGTGAACTGAAAAAGTTACAGAAATCACATGATTACAAAATTAACCCCAAACTCCATGACTGTATTACTAAGTATTTGTTTTCACTGCATCGCTTTTATATTGAGTACTCTACTACAATCAAGAATCAAATTAAGTCAAAGACATGAAAGACGTGTGTAACTTTACTTACTTTAAAGTAAGATTAAAGTCTCAGTTTAACCAAACCCAGGCGGTGTGACTTACAGGCAGGAAGGCAGGTGTAGGTGGTCTGCAGATATTTGGCGGTGCCCATGCAGGGATCAGATCCGCCGAGGACATCTGTGCTCAGCTCGCACACCTTTTTTCCATTACATCTGCAAAAACAAAAATGACTATAAATCAAGTGGAATCACAAAAATTCTCACATGTACCAACTTTAAATATGCATGTAATTATTATGTACTGTAGACCTACACAACTGAGCCACTTCAACTGTGTACCTTTTCTTGACGACATCAGCGACGCCAACAAGAGAGCAGTCAGTGTTGGAAACCTCAGCTGGACTCTTTCCTTCATTGCACGTCACATCGTCCTTACGTCCGTACAGGGACGTCTCGACACTTATGACGCTCTCCAAATCTGTAGGAAAAAAGTAGAGTAAGACTTTAATAGTTTTAGTTTGACACTAAACCAACCTCTTAATCCTTCAGTTTCAAGTCATACCACAGCTCAAACGATGCACAATGTTGTCCATACAGGTGGTGACAGTCTCTTTAGAGATACCTAAGGATGCATCATAAGAGTATGATTGTAATACAAGAAGCTTGGAAATGTATCCACACTTCTTCAAACCAGACAGAAAAGCTGTGTACCTGCATCTACAAGCAGGCAGGTTGATGCCAGATCTGGAAAAGAAAATCTACTAAGTCCTTACTAACATATAACCAATAAAAAACAATTTAACCTTATCTAATAAGATATTTTTCCACAGTAGTAATTTTATGAGTTTATACTCACACAAAGTAGCGCTGAGGAGCATCATGGTTATAGAAGATTCAAACGTTGGTGGACAGAAAGACTGAGGGTGGGAAAAGGCTTGCTCAGTATTTATTCATGTGAAACTAGGTCAGCCGACTGTTTTTCATAAGAAGCCTGTGGCACTTATTCAGCTGGCTATAACACACCAAAAATCTACAATAACATCATAACCCCAAGAGGTATATGAAGCAGACATCCAGCCTGAGAATAGAGAAGGAAAAAAAAAATAAGTTCAAGATGCTTGCAGCAGTGAGCCAAACAACAGACAAAGCACAGCCCGAAGACCAAATGATGAATAGCAACTTTGGACCTTGTGTACCCTCGCCCGGACGCGGGTCACCAGGGCCCCACTCTGGAGCCAGGTCTGGAGGGGGGCACGATGGCGAGTGCCTTGTGGCCGGGCTTTTGCCCATGGAGCCCGGCCGGGCTCAGCCCGAAGAGGAAACATGGGTGCCCCCTCCCATGGGCCCACCACCTATGAGAGGGGCCAAAGGGGTCGGGTGCAGTGTGGGACGGGTGGTGGCCGAAGGAGGGGGCCCTGGCGGTCCAATCCTCAGTTGCAGAAGCTGGCTCTTGGGACGTGGAATGTCACCTCTCTGGTGGGGAAGTAGCCAGAGCTGGTGTGTGAGGTTGAGAGGTTCTGGCTAGAGATAGTCGGTCTCACGTTGACGCATGGCTCTGGTTCTGGAACCAGTCTCCTTGAGAGGGGCTAGACATACTTCTACTCTGGAGTTGCCCACTGTGAGAGGCGTCGGGCAGGAGTGGGCATACTAGTTGCTCCCCATCTCGGTGCCTGTACGTTGGGGTTTACCCCGGTGAACAAGAGGGTAGCCTCCCTCCGCCTTCGGGTTGGGGGACGGGTCCTGACTGTTGTTTGTACTTACGGGCCGAACAGCAGTTCAGCTTACCCACCCTTCCTGGAGTCCTTAGAGGGGGTACTGGAGAGTGCCCCTCATGAGGACTCCCTTGTTCTGCTGGGGGACTTCAACGCTCCCGTGGGCAATGACAGGGGAGGGGTGTGGTTGGGAGGAACGGCCCCCCCAATCTGAACTCGAGGGGTGTTCTGTTGTTGGACTTCTGTGCTCGCCATGGATTGTCCATAATGAACACCATGTTCAAGCATAAGGGTGTCCATGTGTGCACTTGGCACCAGGACACTCTAGGCCGCAGTTCGATGATCGACTTTGTCATCATTTCATCGGATCTGCGGCCGTATGTCTTGGACACTCGGGTGAAGAGAGGCGCGGAGCTGTCCACTGACCACTACGTGGTGGTGAGTTTGCTCTGGTGGTGGGGGAGGATGCCGGTCAGACCCGGCAGGCCCAAACGTGTTGTGAGGGTCTGCTGGGAAAGTCTGGCGGAATCCCCTGTGCGGCGGAGCTTTAACGCCCATCTCCGGCAGAACTTTGAACACGTTCCAGGGGAGGTGGGGACATTGAGTCTGAGTGGACCATGTTCCGCGCTTCCATTGTCGAGGCGGCTTATCGGAGCTGTGGTCGCAAGGTTGTCGGTGCCTGTCGCTGCGGCAACCCTTGAACCCGTTGGTGGACACCTTCGGTGAGGGATGCTGTCAGGCTGAAGAAAGAGTCCTATCGAGCCCTTTTGGCCTGTGGGACTCCGGAAGCAGCTGATGTGTACCAGCAGGCGAAGCGGGATGCGGCTTGGGTGGTTGCTGAGGCAAAAACTCGGTCATGGGAGGAGTTCGGAGAGGCCATGGAGAAAGACTTCTGCACGGCTTCGAGGCGATTCTGGTCCACCATCTGGTGTCTCAGGAGGAGGAAGCAGTGCAGCCCCAACACTGTTTATGGTGGGGATGGTGTGCTGCTGACCTCAACTCGAGACATTGTGGGCCGGTGGGTGGAGCACTTCGAAGACCTCCTCAATCCCACCAGCATGCCTTCCATTGAGGAAGCTGATCCTGGGGACTCTGGGTTGAGCACTCCAATTTCTGGGGACAAGGTCGCCGAGGTGGTTAAAAAGCTCCTCGGTGGCCGGGCCCCGGGGGTGGATAAGGTTCGCCCGGAGTTCCTTAAGGCTCTGGATGTTGTAGGGTTGCGTTGGCTGACGCGACTCTGCAATATCGCATGGACATCGGGGGCAGTTCTCCTGGATTGGCAGACTGAGGTGGTGGTCCCCCTGTTCAAAAAGGAGGACCAGAGGGTGTGCTCCAATTATAGAGGGGTCACACTCTTAAGCCTGTGGTTTTCGTCCTCGTCGTGAAACACTGGACCAGCTCTACACCCTCAGCAGGGTTCTGGAGGGTGCATGGGAGTTCGCCCAACCGGTCTACATGTGTTTTGTGGACTTGGAGAAGGCGTTCGACCGTGTCCCTCAGGGAGCCCTGTGAGGGGTTCGATCTACGTTCCCACCCTCATCTATGGTCATGAGCTTTGGGTCATGACCGAAAGAACGAGATCTGGGGTACAAGCGGCCGAAATGGGTTTTCTCCGTAGGGTGGCTGGGCTCTCCCTTAGAGATAGGGTGAGAAGCTCAGTCCTCCAGGAGGGACTCAGAGTAGAGCCGCTGCTCCTTCACGTTGAGAGGAGCCAGTTGAGGTGGCTCGGGCATCTGGTCAGGATGCCTCCTAGACGCCTCCCTGGTGAGGTGTTCCGGGCACGTCCCACCGGGAGGAGGCCCCGGGGAAGACCCAGGACACGCTGGAGGGAC
>CAEFZY010004956.1:0-26451 GCA_903066815.1 Brachyrhaphis roseni | reverse complement strand
GAAAAAGAGAAAAAGAGAGGAGAGGAGGGAAAGAGAGAGGAAGAAGAAAAAAAAGAAAAGAGGGAAAGAAGGAAGGAAGGAAAGAAGAAAGGAAGGAAGGAAGGAAGGAAGGAAGGAAGGAAGGAAGGAAGGAAGGAAGGAAGGAAGGAACAAACTTAAAAAGAAACAAAGGAAGGAAGGAAAAATGACAAACACAAGATAGGAAATAATTAATAGCAAAGGAGGTAGGGCACAAGTAGGAAATAAAAGCACAAAGGAAGATTGGGAAAACAGAAAGAAAGGCATAAGGAATGAGAAAGGGAGTCAGGGAGGCCCAAAAAAGGACACAACATTAAAACAGTGTGACAGGGAATAAATGCCAATATTTTGCTATACTGACTCTGTCTTTCTCCAGAGTTTCCGGACTGCAAAGAATACAGAATAAATGCATAAAAGCTGGTTATTTGCACCAGTCTAATCTTAAAATCATCATGCTAACAAATCAATCATGAGATAAGTCAAAGTCAAGAACTCATAAAACATAAAAATTTTATTTTCCATGCAGTACTCCCATCTACACTGCTTCCACCTATAATAGTATCATAAATACTCCACATCTACTCTGCTTGTGACACCAGTCATCTGGATAGCATCATGTTTTGCCCATGTAAACTGAAAACTGACGATGGAGTTTCAGATTGTCACCTGCCACTCTGATCCAGTGGTTTAGCTCTGTATAACACTATCCCAGACATGAATGGGACGCAGGCACACGCAGCTGTTTGTCCTGAAGCTCTGCTTTTAATCCTGCTAGTCCAAGAATAAAAAGCACAATCCTTATGTTAAGCCGCAATTTGAGTTTTTATCTGGGTGCAACAACAATCCTAGCGAGACTGTTCATCTCCCTCTGCTTGTGCTGTATACCAATCAGGACTCAGGTGGAAACATTTAGCAGTGGTCTGACGAAGCCCCCAACACTTCAAAAGCACTTTTGATGTTTCCCCTCTGTTTCTTTCAGGCCAGTCATGCATCAGTACTTCTGTGAAAAACAGACTCTGAGACAATATTAGAAACGATGCCTGCAGGCGGGTCTTTGAAGCTGAACGGCGGAGCCAGTGAGGCCAGTCGGCCCCGTTGATGGCATGCTACTCTCCCCCACTAGTTTGTATGATGCTGGATGGTTTTCAGTCGGACTAGAGGGAATACAAAGCAGCCTCTTCCTCCAATCCTTGTCAGCAGAAATGTTAAATCTTAATATCACAGCCCGGGCTGCAGCAGAAGCCGATGAAAATCCTGCAGTCTTTTGCTCAGCCGAGCATGTAACATTTGGTATCAAGCAACTCAAGCAGCTCACAATGCACTCATTTCGAGTTAATATAACCAATGTCAAAGACTATCTGAGTTCCTTAAGACCTCTGTAGTACTGAGGAAATATTCATGATGGCACAAGTTCACATTCCACGTGTACCAGCTTCTTTCTCTATTTTTTTTTTTTCTGAGGGCATAAAACACGTAAAAAAGCGGCTACAACTCAAAGCAGCCAGGTGCAACATGCTGTTTGTTCAGGGGTTTAAGTGGTCTGATACCCCACTTAAACCCCACTGTGACAATACCACTATCCTAGCACAGCTCCCTGTCCTTTACTTTAATCAGGTTTCATCTCTAGCATTATTTCTTGCCTTTTTGGTTGCACCTTGCTGGAAATAAACCTCACCAGATATTCGTATCACAGCTATTCTTCTGCAGAAATGAAGAGCCTGGGCGTGCCGTAGTGGTGTAGGGGTTAGCGCGACCCACATTTGGAGGCCTTGAGTCCTCGACGGGGCTGTCAAATAAGGGACACTAGAGCCCACAAAAAGCCCCCTGGTGGGGAAACAAAAAAAAAAGAAATGAAGAGCCTTTCAAAGGCATCAGTTTGTCATTTTAAAAGCACATGCTTTGGTTTATTTTGTTCAGATTGTATGTGATAGAGCAACACAAAAACAGCACTTAACTGCAAAGTGGAAGGAAAATGATACTTGGCCTTCTCCTTTGGTTGTATTTTTTTTTTCTACAACAAATAATTTAAAAAATGTGTCAAGCATTTGTATCAATACCCCTTGAATCAATACTTCTCAAACACCTTTTGCTGCAACGACAGTTGCAGGTCCTTTGGGGTATGTCTCTACCAGCTTTGCAGATCAAGAGACTGGAACTTTTGCTTGTTAAGGTTTGTGTGAATAACTCAAGTTCACTTAGACTACACCATTCTCGAATATATGTTGAACTAAACTATTCCAGCGTAGTTCGTCTCATACATTTATGTCTCAGCCTCAAGTCTTTTGCAGCCTCTTATTTACTCCATTTTAGCTCCACCCATTTCCCCATCCACTCTGACAGGATTCTCTGCCACTGATGAAGAAAGCGTTCCCACAGCAAGATGCTGCCATCACCATGTTTCACTCTGAGGCTTGTGTTTTTGGGGATGAGAGCACATCTGATACATTTTTTTCAGGAGTCTGGAAACCATGTATCCTTTATCTTTCATGTCACAATTATGGAAAACTTTGGGCTGATTTATCAGGTTTGTGGTTATAATCTAAAAATGTGAGGTTGTGAATCATTCTGCTTGGCTCTATGTACAAAAACATTAGTGACCAAAACTATATTTTCTTTGGATAGAACACAGTAAACATGGGGTTTTCTGCCTGTCCTGCAGATTTTGCAAAACCAGATTCCATTTGACTGACAAAGGTTTTGTCCAGCAAAGCCTTTGTCAGCTTTGCTGGACATCTCCATCTTGGAATCCATATTTCATAAACACGTCTTACCAATCCTACCATTCTGTCCCTCCTTGCTCTTTTTATATCCCGGTGCAGCTGACTGCACAACAGGGAAGAGCTTATATTCTAAGTTCTCTTTAATTATTAATCTGCTTCTCAACACGCGGTCTGATCCAGCCACACAACTCGAAGTACTGACACAGGGAGATACTGCTCTCTCAAGGGTCCAACCTTCCTCTCATAATATCAGACACTGATTCAGTTTCTCCAGGTTTTTTACAGAAGTACGCGCTTGTTATCCACTAGAAAAGCTGCAAAGAGTCAATTGGCTACGACAAAGTTGTTAAAGTGTTAATCTGTAAAATCAACAGTTACCAGGACGATAAACACTACTAGTTTTCACTTTTTTTGTATGCAAAGTCTGGATATTAATAGAAAATCCTTTACGTAATGGTGCACATTCGCTTATTTTATCCTGTAAGATTCACTTGAATTCCAAAGGTTAATGAAGTAGTAAGTTGCATAGGCAATACCAAATGCTTAATTTAGATTGAAATGGTAGAAGTAGAAGAACAGAGAGTGTATTTTAAATCATAGAAGAACAGATAGCTACGGCCCATCAAGATTCTGATTTTGAATTTGTTTCACAAACTTTTATTACATTTGTGTTGAGAGGTACTGTGCTTTCCTGTAATTTCTATCAACAGCCAGAAAATACATAAAAACTCCAAACTTTTGCCAGCTGTGTTTGGACTAAATTATGGTGGTGGTTATATTTAGTTAGTAGTTACATTTACCCAGTTACACTTATTTGAGTAACTTTTAGAAAAAAATATGCTTCAAGTTGTAGTTTTATGTATGTATTAAATGGTAATATAGTGATAAACAAATATAACAATGGCTTAAAATTTGTTTTAGGAGCTTTGACATTCTGGGTCAACATTCATTCTTCACCACCTCCTTATTGTAATAAAAACTTAAAATATCTGAAAAGCTTTGCATTGAAGCAATTGGTAAAGATTTGCTTTGAAACTATTCAGTTAAAAAATATTTGGACTTCTTATATTCTCAGATGTGGCAAATCAAAGTCAGTGTTTGCAAAATACTTCAAAACTCATGCAATAGTAAGCATTAACAAAGCGGAAAGTTGAATAGTTACCAGAGATGTGCTGACACACCAGAGGACCATCAATAAACAGAATATCATCAATACTTGATTGGGTCTATCTGATGCTGACTAGAATCAGAGTCTCCACAAATGCTCAACTGATGCCCAGTAGCTCTCTTTAGTACAACTAGAGGTTGAGTTGAGACAGTGGGAGACACACTGTCCTGCTCTGTGGGTTGGGGGTCTCCAACAAAGCCTCAACAGAGGTAAGGTCAGAGCCTATTGATTTTAACACTGCTCAATAAGGGAGCAGGCAGCTCTGAGCAGAAGATAACACTCTGGAGTGAGAGTGAAGAAACATGGCCTCGGCTCGGTTACACCATCTGCAACATCCATTTCATGTAGGTGGGTTATAATGAAAAAGCAATATGGGGTATCTCTATATGATTGGCTTTCCACCTGGATGCTTTCATCCATTTTATCACTCAGATCAGCAATCAGCTTAGAGGAAAAGGCAGCAGGAATGTGGAGGTTTGTCCCTGCGGCAGCTTTGTGCAAAGCGCAGTGAGGCCTTTGAGTGCTCTGCAGTATGTATGGAAGACAAAAAATGGGGCAGGGAGTCTTTAATGTGCAAGGGAGAATTATGTATCCTTTTAATCACAGCCTCTCCCACCATGCAGCCGTTTATGATGAAAGTGACAGAGAGCCAACACAAAGCTAATTCCACAACTGTCATATTTAATCACCCCATACCTTGTAAATGAGCAGTAGTAATGACAATCACCTCATGGCCCCTGTTTGCACACATTTATAGGGAGGGTGGTTGATAGAACCCAATCTAAGGTAATGTGTTAGAAGGGAGAACATATGTTCTAGAGATGGGTTTTAACGGGCTCAGTCCCATTTGGATCACAGGTTCTAAAATCAGGTCATCTTCAAAAAGAAATGGCATGATGGCGTTCAGGTACAGCACCTTGCAAAAGCATTCAGACCCCTTTTCATATTTCTTAGAATTTTATATGACAGAACAATAATATGAAGCACATACGAAGGGGTAGTGCAATCACAAAGGGTTTAGAAATTGTTCACAAATGAAAATCTGAAAAGGGAAGTGTAAGTTTGTATTCAGCAACTTTGAGTCAATATTCTATAGAACCACCTTCAGATTGGATGGAGAGCAACTTTAAACATATATTTTTAAATCTACCCACTGATTGTCAATTGGATTTGTTTGGACTTGGTTCGGGCCATTATAGCATATGGATATGCTTTAATCTACATTCTATCCATCCGTCCATCCATCCGTCTATCTATCTATTCTACTTCTTCTGCTTAATCAGTCGGTCGGGGAACCAGCAATCTTTTCTCTCCTCAGCCACCTGGGTGAGATCCTCTGTGGGAATCCTGAGGCGTTCCCAGGTCAGTGGAGAAGCATAGGCCCTCCAGTGTGTCCTGGATCTTTCTTTGTATCTCCTCCTAGTGGAGGACACCTCACTAGGAAGGCGTCCTAACCAGAGTCCTGAACTAGTTCCTCTGGATGTGCAGAAGTAGCAGTTCTACTAGACCCTTCTGAATGACAAAGCTTCTCACAGTGTCTGTAAGGATGAGTCCATGACACTCTGTAGAGGAAACTCAATTCGGCCGATGTATCTGCAATCTTGTTCTTTTGGTCACTACCAAAGTTGTGACTGTAGATGAAGGGAACATAGATTCACTGGAAAATCAAGAGCTTCATTTTTCAGCTCAGCTCTTCACACATATAGATCCACAAAGCAAAAACTACAGTACAGAAACAGTGATGCAATGGCTGTCCCTGCAAATGCTGCACCAGTCCACCTATCGATCTCCATCTCCATTTTCCCTCATTCGCGAACAAAACCCTGAGTTACTTAAACTCCTCCGCTTGTCCTGGCACTCAAACCTGGCACCGCAGAGTCTCAAGTCCTGCAGCTGTCAAAGGTCAAAGGTCTCTTTTTGTGTTGCAATCTTGTAAAAACATTACAGAAATATGTGCTGTTTCCCATTAGCAAAAGCCAGGTTGTGCAAACTATTGACAGTGGGGGGTTAAAATGTACTTTTGTTAAACAACAGTTTGTTTTTCATTCACTGCTCAAATTAAACATGGGATTTTTCTAAATGTTTCAGTTTAGTCTAATCCAATAAAAATTGGCCCTTATTTTAGGCTTTTTACATGTCTTTGTTAGTGGCCCAAATAATTTGTGTATTAGGTAAGATATATTTGAAACGTAATTCTCACGTTCCACCAGTATTTTTCTCTTTCTGAGGTTTGGTATGTGCCATTAATTTAACAGTTTGATTTCAGGAGACTGGATGTGTGACATGATCATTCATAAAGCTCTAACAAGATGGTCTACACACTAACTATTTGGGAAATGATTAAAATTCATGAGAAAATATCTTATCTCACACTCAAACAAGGAGCATTAATTATTCAAGCATCGAACTGTATTATTCTTGATTGGTAATTTAACTTTTCTTTCTTTTACTTATGCTGAGCATCACTAACAACACCATGAATTATATATGTGTCCAGCAAAAGAACATATTATGGGATCCAAATTGCAATCTGAGCAAATCTTCCTTTTTATTCATCCCAGTCCTGTTTAATGACTCACAAGGAGATTGCTCTCACTGTTGCCATTAATCGAAGCTACTCGGCTTGCTTGATGAGGAGAATGTTATGAAGAGGAATACCAATGAGTGGAGGAATGTGCAAATGTGCAGGCAGCCAAGTGCTTTATGCAGCTTAAACACAAGAACAAAGTCTAATACGATCTGACGGTTTTCCACAATAGATTACATCTAACCGTTCTGTTTCTAATACAATACCATTCAGACTTTACCCCATTAGTGCTGGCAATTTAAAAGCAATGTGATGCATTTCCTATAGTATACATTTGTTGATTAAAAAACGAAAGAAATGGCTTCTCTTTGAAGGACCCTTGCACTTGTCAATGCCCTCCTAATGTTCCTGAAAAAATTATGAGTTGCATCGATTTCATTTCACATTGTATGCTTCGTCCCATTCATAAATAAAACTCAACGAGTACAGTAAGCATTGATGACATTTTGGTCAGAGGAATGTAAATGCCACTTTGTATGCAAGATTGAAAGATGTGACACCTGGACTGATCCATTATTTGATGGTAGAGTTTACTGGTTGATTTGACGTACCTGCTAAGCATGTTTACTTCATGGCCTAATACAATTATGTCATGCAACTCCCTAAGCAGGAATTTATTCAATCCTTTAAAAGAAAAGGGGTTAGGGTATGGAAGAACTACAACCTACCAAGGTATGATGATCTACCTAAACTTACAGGCTGGGGAAGGAGAGAATTACGCAACCACAGAGGAACCAAGAGGCAACTCAGGAAAGATGGTCAGAGTTGATGGGAAGTTGGGTGAGGGTCCTGGAGGGTCTGTAAAAGCCTAACCAGCCAGAGGTACAATGGAATATTTTTGCAATAAACAATCAAACAGCTCATCACAAAATATATTGCTAATTTAAGTTGCTTCCCCAAATCAGGCACAAAAATACACCTTTAATGACCTTTTTTAAACCTTCATGTCAAGCATCTTCAGTACTTTGGGTCATTTTGGTGTCATGCCCTGCAGCAAATGCGGTTCAGAGCGGACAGCAGTTTCTGGCAGTGGTGCGGAAGAATATCAACTCACTCCTCATGCTACAACCACAGTTTTCAAATCCCATCAGGGATTTTAAATAGAACTTAAGTCAGGCAACTAAGATGGTCATTCTAGTATCTTCCAATGTGTCCCCTGAAACAAAGCCTTGTTGCTTGAAGGTCCAAGCACACCTTCCTCTCAAACAGCATAACATTTTCTCCCTGGGGTTCCTGATGATTGAATGACTCTATCTCTCCCACTGAAGGTTCCCAGAGCCAGAGGAAGCAGAACAACACCAGACTATCACTAAGCCACCACCATGCTTCACTGTAGGCATGGAATCCTTAAAAAAATACTTCCATCTTGTGGCCTTTGGTTGGTAGGCATAACGCTCTTCAGTATGTGTGTGATTGTGGAATCTTTTCTTTTTTCCCCCGCCAGGGGGCTTTTTTTGCAGGCTCTAGTGTCCCTTATTCGACAGTAGGCTGACAGGAAGGGGGTAAGGAGAAGGGGAAGACATGCGGCAAATATCGTCGGGCCCGGGAATCGAACCCACGACGGCCGCGTCGAGGACTCAAGGCCTCCAAATATGGGTCACGCTATTCCCTACGCCACCACAGCACGCCCCGTGATTGTGAAAGTTTAAACTTTAAAGTTTTACGCAGATCTTTTTCAATCAGTTTAACGTTTTTAACCACACCTGATATGCACACGAATAATTCTGAATTTTACCACTAAACCCAATCTGCAGTGGGGCTTGCATCATTTTAGGCGAAACTGTAACCTATATTTTTAAGCATATATGAAGTGCCCTTCCTCTACAGCCCAAGGACACACACATGCCCACACAAGACCTCGATAACAGCGCTCACATGTGTGTACACACACACACACACACACCTCTCCCGGCCCAGAGAGCACAACCATCACACAGAGCATTCCATCATACTGTCACTCTCATCTGCTGCCCTTCCCCATTACAGCTCTCCCCTGATTTTGCCTCTCTCCTTTAGCTCTCCTTCTGTCTAAACCTTTTTATATTTTTTTCTCCTCTCCACCACAACATCCACTGTCGTCCCCAACTTCTTGTTCCTGTTTTTCTGCATAGCATACAGCTAAACAGCCAGTTTTAGCAGTAGCATTTTGTGCCAGTCCTGGGTCCTTTGAGCTTCAGAGCGGGCCGCAGCGATGCTTCCGAATACCACACACATGATTGAGACTGAGAAGTGGGCCACAACTGTCAGATATCATGCTTCTCTCATATGTGAGCTTGTAAAAATGCAGCCATGGAAAAACACCAACACAGCAATTTGGCTTGTATACAGTATAATCATGGGAGCTGGGTTTTGTTTGGGCAGATGTGATTTGCTGCAGTCTCTGCATGACAAAATAAAAATAAATTCCTTCCTTCCACTGCTTCCAGAGGGGGATAAATGACAAAACCATGTCAGGCTGGTGATGCAAAGAGGATAATTAGGATTCACGAAACACAGTTTGTCCTCAAAAGCAAATCACTTCCCTGGTGCTCAGGGGCTACAGAGGCACAGATCATTTTATATATCAGCACCTAGCAACTGGCAGATGGAGTGAACTTGGAGCAGGCTGCCAAAGCTGATAGGACACTGCAGGACTGCAAAATGAGCTGTGATGATTCCCCTGCTGAGGCCAACAAGGGAGACATACCTCATTAAGATGCAGCACATCCTCGAATGCCTAGCCACGTTCTGCAGCAGCAAGTTGCCCCTCTGCAAAAAAAAATAAAAAATTAAACTGTTTGCTCTAAACACAGAGAATCAAATGTGATTTAAAGTAGGTGAATTACAAAAAAATTAATCTAGAGTTGCTTATTTGATATTCTGTCCATTGTGGTCAACCAACACACTACATGGAGGGAGACGGGTCATTAAAACGGCACCTGTAGTGAGAGTATAAACATATGCTCTTCATAAGCATTCAGCATACACCAGCATGAACACACCTTTGTTGTACATGCAGAAGACAGAAGAATGTCCTCATTACACGCCCCTTCCTGACCTGTAGGAGAGCGCAGGCGTCTGCTGTTTTGAATTTAGGTGTCTATTCTGTGGTTCGCTCATTTCTGAGGAGGCATTTACTGAATAAGCATCCTGCGTCACAGTTGGTTTGGAGCTAAAAACTACTCATCTCATTCATCAACGCCTTCTCTCATAGCTCCTTGTCAAACTTTTTCTTTTTAGACTCGCTAAAATCGTTTTTTATTGAGTTAGGTGTATAAAATTCCCAGCTTATGACATCCTCCGTTCCTGGAATAATGTGAAATTAAACTAATTTTACTTCTCCGATACTGAGACAAAGGAAGGCAGACAGAAGAGGAGCAACCAAATTAAGAAGAAGAAAAAAGAAATAGAGAGGGATGCTGGGAAACAGGGGCTGTTACAAGGAGCAGAGACAAAGACAGAGAGGCAGGGACTCTTGGGACGGACCGATGGGGCTGTGGAGAGACAAGCTTAATTTCCCTCCACCATCTGTTACCAGTCCCCGGGTTGAAAGCTCTACTTATGTCAAACCTCCACAGCCTCACAGCCAGCAAAGCGCCACTGAGCTGCGTGAGGCGCTGCAGCCTTTTTAGTTGTTTGTCCCTGGGAGTGGCTTCATATCCACACCATTGGAACCAGTCGACCCTCCAGTTCTCATGCTTCGTGCTACTGGGGAACTGTAAAAGTGAAGGGTATGCTCTAAGTCAGAGTGGCTTTGGATTTTGCATGTCTTGCTTTGGTTAATTTTTGCTCGGTTTTTAACACATTTCACATGGCCTGTATTAACACCCCTTGAAGTTTTTCCACAGTTTTACAAGTTACAACCACAACCTTGATTTTAAACTTGCTTTACAAATTAAAATATGAAAAGTGCGGAATGCATTTCTATTCAGCTTCTTTCAAATCTGATGTCCCTAAATAACATAAACCTGACTTTAGAAGTCAGCTAATTAGCATAGTGACCCAAGAGCCCCATGGTAACTGGAAACACAACTCAAGTGGGAAAATGTTTCAACAGCTCTGCACCCCAAAATGTCTGGTGAATATGAAAAGGAGATTCATTACTGAAAGGAAGTCAAAAGAAGTCACACTTGTAGTTTTCCACAAACCTTGTTTACAGAAAGCATGTGGAAGGAACTCTTGTCATGTGACACCAAAACAGAACTTTCTGACCTACATTTAAAACACGAACGTGGTTGAAAATCCTCAAAGCTTTTCATCCTGAACACAACACTCAATGGTAAAATCGTGAAACGTAGTGGTGCCTCCATTATGGTTCTAAGATGCGTTTTTTTCTCCACAGGAAGGAAGTTGGTCTTTAATGGGGATATGGATGGAGCTTAATACAGGAGAATTCTGGACAGTAGTCAACATGGAGGTTCCAAAGATTGACATCGAAGGTTTCCAGCAAGATGACCCTAAAGCCCTAAAATAGAAACCAATCCAATTTTGACATACTGACTAAATGGGAAGAAGTTCAAAGGGTCTCAATAATGTTGGTGTAGTTATAGGACAATCACAGTAACTATTCTGATTAACCTTCAGTGTTTAATCTTTGCCTATTGGCTCTAATGGAATAATATCCACAGGGGATGCTGGGAGTCTATATATAGACCTCCAAACTGGGAAAGACACTCCTCGCCCCCCACCCCCAACTCAAAATGTGTCAATGGACGTGCCTTTAAGCAACTGTTTCCCTTTTCGTCCTGGTGATGTAAGCAAAGAGGAGAGATGTCTGGCCTACATTGAAACATTCAAAGCCATTAAAAGATATGGAAATATGTTACAATACAAGGTTAAAGATAGTGTTAAAATATCCAAAATAAAGGATTGTACACTTGAAAAAAATATTTCTTGGTGAATATGAAGATTTGTTTCAAATCCAAAAACTTCAGCTCTCCAAACAGCGCACTCGCTCTGAAATCAAATAAGAATGGGCGTCACATAGAGACAGGTGTGGAGTAAAGGCTACCCCTAGGACAAACAATTTCCTGGCATTTTAATCACTCTATTTACAGTCTCAGGTTATTTCAATGCAAATTATTTGAAAGGTCACTTTGCGCAAAGGGATATGTATTGTGCTTCCCATGTTGTTAATTCATAAACGAAAAAAATAAAGTCTAGACTCTCTCTGACCTGGCTGTAGCTTAATATTCAGCACAAGCTGCAGAACATTTAAGTGAATTTCTTGATTCGTTCGGCCATATACTGAATTTTTCCTGTTCAAAGTCTGAGTTAATTCAAAGCTTTCAGTGTAGGGAGCCCTCATGTGGTTATTTCTGATATTACAAACACCAAAATAAGCCTGTGACGTCCTTGTCTATTCAAGCGCTGAAAGTTTTAGATCAGAAGCAAATGGAGTAGTTTCATTGTAAAAATGCAGAAAAAGTAATATCAAATAGTTTTGCACAGCTGTATTTTGAAAAACATATTTTTAAACATGTTTACAGTCTTCTGAGGCAATTTAGTAAAATGATTTGAAAAGTTGTTAAACGAGACTTTAACGCAGCAAACTAATTTTGGACTGTGTGCCATCTTAAATAAAAACATTCATGTTTTAACTTCTAGGTCAAACAGCAGCTTAAACAGAAACACTAATACACATGAAATTTCAGTACACTGGTCAGTACTTTTCTTTTCATGTACTGCAATTTTCTTTTAGTTTGCAACCAGTTTTTTTTTTTTTTTATGTAAGTCACAGTAATAAAAACTGAATATTTTCTGATAATTCAACAGGTTTTAGTTTACTGATCTTTCAATCAGATGCCAGAAAAAGTACTGGAATGACTTGGAAAAATGTTCCGGTTGTGCCACTCCACTGTGGCTACAGATAGGAAATCGTGCAACAGCAATATTCTGGTTTGAAGTTGTGGAATCAGTCATAATAAAAGCTCCTCCACTACATTCTTTTCTAGGCACTCTGTGATCTTTTGCACCCTGAGTGCACATCCCTCTCAGTTATGAGGCGTGGCTGCAGTCAGAGTTTGGATGGATATTTCATGAACATCCGAAGTGGGAAATGATCATGTTCAGGAATGGTTTGAAAGTCAGAAAAATTTTATAAATTTAGTTTCTTAAAGTGATATACACAAGTCTTTACAACAATGCTATTCCTGAATTCCAAGAAATGTAATATATTGATACCACTGCACAACCAGTTTTGAACATGAAACAGGTGTAACTTTTTACTTATTTTACATTTTAAAAAAATCAAAAACATGATGTGCACTGAACTTAATCACATAACTGTGACAAGGCAACATAAATGAAGAGTCACAGGGTGTGTTTTTTCCCAAAACTTTATTTCAGACAATATACAAGACCATCTTGAGCACGAGGACACCCGCTGGCCGTCTGGGCTCACTGCAGGGAGAAAGCAGCAGCATTAGCATCACAGAAAACCGAACTGCTAAGAATGAGAGCATGGTTTCTACTTTCATTATTTTGATGTTAGAGTAACAGACAGCAAAAATAAAAATAATTATATTATTAAACAATACCGTTCTTCACAGGTTTTAGACCTTAAATTTCAGAGTAAATGTTTCACACACAAGCAATCTTTAGATTCAGATGCCCCAGCCCCACAAATACACAACACAAAACTTTCTACCAACATGCGGCTCTTAATCTTAGGTTCGGTTAACTTCATGGTTTAATAAAAGCACTTGTGTTTCATTTTAAGTAAAAACAGAGGAAAGCCTAGTAGATTATCCCATTACATCAGAGAAAGTCTAAAACACGGAAGAAGAATCACTGAAGGAAAGCTACTGGGAAAAGTAGTGACATGCATGGCACAGCTCATGGCTACCAGTTTAGGATGTGCAACACAATGGCACACCATGCTTTTCTGCTTTGATACCTGCAAAACTGAAAACTTCATTTCTGCAAAAGAAATCCACGGGAAGCAAAGTGAAGAACAAAAAGTGGAACAAAAATAAAATTGACATGTTAAAAAGTTCAAGCATGGAACAGAAAAGATTTCTGAATGGACCTGCATCACATCCAACAGCTAAGACAATATACACAATATGATAGAATATATTTACTGCTACTTAAGCAATCAGCTAGAACAGCACACTACAATGAACAATACTCTAAAGCCAAGCAAGCTTTGTAAATCCAGAGTTTAGAGTTAAAACACTTGGATCACAGACTGGTGCTACAAGGGTGAGGGGTAGGAATGTACATTACGAAAACTACACCAGGGGCTGCAACTGGTTAGTGCATCTGTAAAAAACAATCAACTAGTGAGAATCTCCTTTTACCATCATCACTTTTCCAAAGAACAAACATCTACCACATTAGTCTTACTGATTAGTACTACGAGGGGGCAGACAGCTCAGTAATAATCCAAGGCTTAGATAATTTAACATTGGATGCAGAAAATACATCCAAATAGGAAAAGTGTTATGGCTTCTCTGTTAGGTCAGGGTACATAGGCAGGAGTTAGCTGCCGTCTAGGACTCCAGGATGATCAACAAGATGCAGTTAATCTTCTTATGGACTACATTTACCTTCTACAGTTTCCGAAGACAATGTGACAAAGTTGGAAAGATGAGGAACAAATTAAAATGGGGAAAAGCAGGAGAAAAAACACAAGAATAATGATGTTGGAAAAGAAATAGGGAGTCCAAGGAAATGCCGTTGAAGATAACATGTTGTGTTTGTAAAAATGTTCTTCTGACAAACTTTCGCCGGCATAATCATTTTGATTTCATAAATGTGCTTCACTGTCACTGTACCTTTTTGCCAGAAGCTCCAACACTGGCCTTCTTGATGCCTCGCACTTTCTTCATTCTGTTCTTGCGTTCCTTGCGCTGTTTCCTTGAGGTCTTTTTTTTCTCATACAGACCATGCTAAGGGGAAAAAACAGAAGATTATTTATTATCAGTATGCAGACAGGCAGCTGTCAAAGTTGAGACGTCAATAAAAATCTACTTTAACACGGCAGGCCCTTGGACAAATTACACCCAAAGATTTGCCGTTTTATTAATCACCAACTACCGATCTCTCAATTAATCTAAAATGTTAACAAACCTTCAGAGAGTAAAAGTGAGGTGTTGGCTTTCTTAGGAGAATATCTATGGACAATTATTGGGCAGAATTAATAAGCAACTAAATGAAAAATACATTTTTGCCTCTAACTTTGTCGTTTTGATCTGTTTAAGTGAGAATGATACAAACCATGTTTCTTGTACTTTTAGGAACTGCAGGCAGGTTGCAGTATATCCATCTGACTTTTGGCCGTTTTTGACATTTCATAGTTGTTTAAATCTCTTTTTTTCACCATTTTGACAAAAAAAGAAGATGCTTAATAACCTTGATGAATGGTGTTGATCTCTTTAGGCCACACCCTTCCTAATTACACATCACCTGCTTTGATTAAGTCCATTTAACATTCTAGTTTAATCAACTTGGAGTTTGAAAACATGCCTAAAAATGATGACAAAGTCAAACTATTCACTTGCCTAATAATTGTTTACATGGTACTATGTGAATTATGGAGAGAATTTTGTTGTACATGAAAGGTTTTTTTATCACATTTAATTCCCATTTATTGTGCATCTGATCCCTGTTTGGACCAGTCAACTGATAAAATATAACAAATTATGATGAAAATAAATGAGTAACTCCTACTAATATGTGTGATTTGGGGGTCATATATAATTACTTGAAATCACTGCTTATCAATGCAAGCCAATGAATGAAACGTCTCCCCAGCGACAATGATTTGATATACGATTGATATATATAATTTACACGATTGTGTGTTGAAGGTTTCGCCATCAACACGCCAAAGCACCTCTCTGCTCAGACTGAGCTGCTTTTTACTTTAAATCACATCTCACTGATTCCACAATGTTCTTGTGCTCTTACAGATAAAATTGGAGTTAAATTTGTGTCTACTTCCCCAAGATGGATCAGAAGTATAAAAACCAGAATGGCTTTTGGGACAAGATTCAAACCGCTTCAGTGCAGTACTGACTGCAGGATACAATCCTAGGAGAGGCACATAGGACTGTGAAGCAGCAGAGCATCACCAAAACACCAAAATCCAAGTTGAAGGTCTGCAAAATATGCTCACAACAAAGAATACTCCACATAGTTTGATTAGTTACTAAAGTACAACTGTAAGAACATATGTATCAGAATTGATACATTTATCAATACACAGGCTAATGGTGTGTTTAAAAAAAACCTACTCCTTTGGACTTAATCAAACCAGGTGATGTGTAGGTTTCTCATCACTTGTCTGAGAAGACATAAACACGGCCAGAGAGGCACAGAATAAATAGCATGATGATGAGCATAGACAGCATGAAGGAGACCCACCAGAAAGTCATTTTATTGCTACCTACAAACAACTTTCTATGAAACTGCATGCATGCACAGAATTGCATTATTATTCTGCTAAATAATAAACGGGGGGCATCAATAATCTATATATTAAAAGTTGGGCAAGACGAACACCAAAAAGTAGTTTTATTTTTCAGTTTCCTCAATTGTACAGAAAAAAAAAGTTCCACACTCACCCTGGCAAGTCTGTGTTTGGGCTCATTCTTCTTGGCATAGTCTAAAGAGTCGTAGACCATAGCAAAGCCTGTTGTCTTGCCACCGCCAAACTGAGTCCTGAAGCCAAAGACAAATACAACATCGGGGGTGGTCTTGTACATCTTGGCAAGCTTCTCCCTGATTTCAGTCTTTGGGACTGTGGCCTTGCCAGGATGGAGGACATCAACAACCTATGAAGACATTAAAGCACTTTGTAAACATCTTTGCTTGACAAGACGAACTAAAAAGATGGTGGCAGAACATGTGAAAACTTACCATCTGCTTCCTCTGAAGCAGTCGGTTCGTCATAAACTTGCGGGTCCTGACTGTTACTGTGTCGTTCTGTAAATGAGGAAAAGGTTTAACTACACAAGCTGTAGTTGTTAGCTGAAAGGGTTACTGTTGAGGGACAGCTCACATGTTTCGATGCAAGTTTCTGAGGAAAGTGTTCGTAATAACTCAAGTACCTCTACTGTAAGATGTTATATGCATGTGAAAACTTACCTCACCTGTCAGGTAAACAGACTGCAATTTCAAACAAGCCAACTGAAACTGTTCATTCATCTATATTACTAATAAGCAAGTAACTACTCCAGACATTTAGTTGAAAAGTCACAAAAAGACATTTATGCCTGATTATCGCCATTTCTAAGCCAAGAATAAAAGTGAAAATCTGAAAACGTTTTAACCTAAATCTGCTTGATTTTTATGTTTCTAGTACCCGGATGTGGCAACTGTGTGCATTTTACTGTCTACTCACACATGGACCGCGTTATTAGCATATTTAGAGAGTGAGTGCTAACGTTAGCGACATTAGGCTAACAGATTTGTGCTTTACCAGTTAAAAACGGCACAAATTACAAAAACATTAGTTGATTATTTCTAATCATAAATGCGAACAAAGAAAAGCAAAAGATTGAAAATCATTTAAAGCAGGGAAGACGGGCGTGCGTATCTGTCGGACAGGTATCAGTTAGGCTAAATTGTGAAATGTACTGTATAACTTAGTCAAAATTTCTTATTGTTGATTAATATTGCCAGGATCAACAAAAGGAGAAACAACGTATCAGTTAATATGTGGTATGAGTGTGTTGGTGTACGGATGGCCTCGATATTGAATGGATTTTAGTTGTATTTTTCCCCGACACTCACCATTTTGACGCCGGCCTCGCTCAGGGACGTAAAAGAGGAAGAAGGACCGGCGGCAGCCCGGATTATTGCCTGCACAAAATGACGAGGGAGTGTAGTGGGAGTGCCTGATGTAAAACACGTATTATAAACATATCTACCGTACATACCAAGCCTAAATTTTCGTTAAGCATTTTCGTATTAAGTTGAATTGTGCGTAATTCCTCCATGACCTTACTTAGTGGGCAAGCAAGTTAAGTGGGAAGATAAATTGTATATTTTTTATAATACCGACTATTCTAAAATTTCAAGTACGGTAAGCTTAAAACAAAGAGCTGAAATTAAATCATTGCGTTATTTTAAGTTAAAAAAAAAAGACTAATTTATTAGGTTACCTTGGGTAAACTAGATTATTCTCATTGTAGTTGTTTGAATCCACTTCATCTTGATTAAAACATTGAGTATAAACCTTTAGCTTCACTTAAATTATTCATTTAATAAAGCCTCTTATGTCAGTTATTAGAACCTGCAAATATATGTAACTAAGGTGAAAATCAAAAATTCTATTCACAATATAATGAATAATAAATTTATGTCAAAAACATCAGTGGGAAGAAATGAGACAGGAGGTTGATAATACCAAAGTCAAAGGACTGTAACTAAGGCCATCCACGCTGAAATGCGATATACTTCTTTGTTGTCAGATGAAAGCTAAAATTTGTTCTGCATCACAGCACTGTTAATTACAGTTACAGAAACAGAGCCAAACTTAAGAAATTACATTGTAAGATTAGCAGCAGATAGCATCACTCTGACTCGTCTTCAGTTTCATGATTGAGTGGTGCACAACAGCATTTATCAGCTTACCCCTATTAAACCCTAAATTTTTCAACCTGATGGTAATAAACTGTATTCATGATAGATCATCATGGTCAGTTTTGCAAAACCTGCCACATGTGCATTAAGTTGAATAAAATCAAAAAAAGACAAGGATACAAAATCTGTTACAGAATTTTATTGATCTTGCAGCAACAGTGTCCACTGGCATTGGAGTTTCATTTGAAATAAAAGTTATTTTAAATCTGAACTGAAGGTTACAGTAAGTTTGTGTCCAATCTCTTTCAAAGCACATTGTTTAACCCTCATCAAATCAAATGGATTGGAAATAAATCTGCCACCTGGATTACAATACCTTAATATAAAGACTTGTCGGCCAAAAGGTGCGATGCAAACATAATTTTAAGCAACCCGTGGATGAAATTTTCACCAAACTTTGCCAAATGTAATTACAAAGCTAAAAGAAATGAAAAATAATATTTGACAAACATCAGTCAGTGGCTCCTGTCAAACAGAGAAAAAAAAAATTGAATGAAAAACATGATTACTTGTTTGCCAAGTAGCAGAGATAACTTTGGAATAAAACAAATAAACTAAACATTGAATTAAAATGAGTGAGTGGCACTTTTACCATGTTGTCATGTAAAACATCAGCCTCACATGCGCAATCACGCTTCCAAACTTTACACCAATCCGAGTAAGAAAATCATCAAGAAAATAAAATACCTTTTGCTCACTGACCAAGCAAAATATAACCTGTTTTAACGCTACTGTGAAAAAATAAACATCTGTCAGAAAATACAAATAGATGGCAAGGAAACTAATCACTGCATTTCATGTTAAATAAGGCATGGGCAGGCAGGATGCATGGAAATAAGAATATTAATGTCAGATCAGTTTATGGAGAGCATCTATCAAGCCCAATGCACACACGGTTATCCGTTTCGTTGACATGAAATCTAAAAGGCTTGGACAAAGTGAACGCCCCGGCAAAGCCTTAATACTAAAATTGTACTCAAATATAATAATAAATGTTTAAAAAACATTTAAATTGTTTCAAGTTTTAAAATGGATTTTGTTGTATCCCATGTATCTAGGGATATTAACCACTCTGATGTCTGGATATTTAAAAACACCGGTCATGTTCATCCATATACCGCCTCCTCCTTAGGTTTATTTGCCATTATAACAAATCTGAGAAAATGGCGGGGTTTATCTTTGCCGACTTAAGTTACTTGATATTATTGTACTTTGCTGAAATTAAATTCAAGAAATATTTTAAGTTACTTATGTCTATGCTTCATTTGATATTCAATTATCTGATTATTTATATCGGTTTAATTTTGCCCTAAATTTGTTTTTAAGCATTTTTTTCCTGGAGTCTTACAAATGAAATATTGCAGCAAAATGTTGGAAAATTTGGGACTGAAATCTTGGAATGGTGTTAGGTCCTTTCCTAATAGAAAAACAAGAATAATACAGCATTTCCTCAGGTACCGTTACTGGAATCAAAATGATCCAAGTGGTTGTGGATCCTGGAGTTATTGGAGTAGTTTTAATAAAAAAACAAACAGAAAACCAGAGATCTTTAAAAACAAAGACGGAAGAATATCAAAGCTTTTTAAAATGACTCCAAGTTTAAAAAAAACAACAAAAAAAAACCACTACTTCTTGCTCAAATTAGTTTATATTTCCAGTTTGGTCTCACAGAAAGCTGTAAAATGAGCACTAAAACTGATTAATTTTTGGGTGCAAAGTATTTGGGTCCCTTTTAATGAAAATGTTTGAAATTTGTACTGCGATCCATTGTTACACAGATAACCCTAGTTTTCAAACTTTGCCGCTCTGTATGTGCATATAAGGTATACCGAATCGCCCTGGGGTTTGCAAACATTACATCCAGAAGTGAGACAAAGAGCTAACAAAGATGGCTGCCATGAGGGCTCACAACATTGGTTTCTACAAGCCAAGCCACTGACACGTACAGTGCCAGGTCATTTCCTTATGCTGGTGTGGCTCCAGGCGGTTAGATGTCCATTTCAAACTGGGCGTCGTCACCTTAAAGATAAAGGAAAACCAGAACAATCTGTTAAAAAAAAAAAGAACTACAGGAACACTTTTAATAATGCACTCAACTAATAAACAAAAAACAGCAAACAGTGATCATTTAGAGATTTTCAACTGAAATATTTCTACTTCTCGACATCAGCAAGTACTTTAGCTGGTACAAAACTTAGTTTTAAAGATGACTGTTTTGGTTTTTCCACAGCTAAATAGCCAACGTCTGACCCCTGCTGGACGTCACATGAAGCATTTCTGGAACGCTTCGTTCATCAATTCAACTTTTTGTTAATTTACATGGATCCTTTGACTCTCTGTGATGCTGAAAAATAAAACCCCTCTTCATCTACAGCTTTCTAGTAGAGGCCCTGGTGCTCTGGGTCAAACTGACCGGTTTGAGAACTGGTAACTTTTGTGGCCCAAAAAAGGTCCAATTTGTTCTTTCTGGCAACAACATGTTCTCCCACGAGGTTTTGGGAGACTAACTCTAAAATATATTTACAGGATCTACAGAAGCCTCTCACTTCTGTTAATATAGAAGGAGAAAGTTTTAACTCTCAAAAAAACCAAAAAATATACATGGCATGAGCAAACTTTTTCCAGAGAGAACATAGATAAAAACCAAGAGATCTGGAACAACGTTCTTTGGACAGATGAGTTGAAATGGTATCTGTCTGGCCACCATAACAGAAGACATGTTTGGCAGGAACAATATACAACTTTTAATAGATTGTATAGTTATAACTTATACATCACTTCATAAATTATCCAAGAAGTATTTTTGGTTTTATAAATTCACCCATCTTAATACTTTTGCTCTCTGTATGATAATTACATATACAATTTACCGGTTCATCCATAGCTTTGACAGAACGATGCCTTACCGTTCTTGCATGACAAAAACAGCTATGTTGCTCAGTTTGTTTCTATATCGACATAATCTATTACATGAGGTTTGGCCTGAATGGTTGCAACAGTCTTTTGGATCCTTGTTCCCACCTCATACTGTTGCCATTTGTTTTCTGAAGTATTTTCGATTCTTGCCAGTTCTTTTTCCTACTGTCATGTGGCCAAAGGTGTGAACGTCACTTAAAAAGCTGCAGGTTCCTGACCTTGGTCTATCCATGTAAACACTGCTCTAATGCAAGTTGTGGTTTTGTGGCAATCTGGCTCTCCTTTCCCACCTAGAACCCATCACTTTCATGAATAAATAACACGCATTGAAACGAGCACAATCTTTTTATGTAACTCTGACCTGTAGTGGGTTTGCCATGGTTGTTGATGTGGTTGTTGGCTTCGTTCTTCTGGTTCTCACTCAGGATATGTTGGCTGGTCACTCCAGGGATGACAGGCAGATGTGCAGGAGGAGTCTGAGCGATGGGAGAATTCCGCCTGTCCAGCAGAAACTTGCGGTCGTAAATGATCCGGGTTCCTTCAATGAGACGCAAGAAAATTACTTTACTGATCTTGGGTACAGCTAACACTTGTTTACGAACATTTATGTGCCTTCAAACGCATTGAATTATGCCATCTGTAGTGTTCAGCAGTAGATGCAGAAACTTGATGATCAAAAGTAAGCGACAAAAATATTCACAGGAACAATATGCCTTAAGTAGATGTTTGCATGCTTATTTTTGCAGATGACTCATGCAAGGTTCTGTTGTAACTAAAAGGTACATGGGGTCTAAGTTTGAATACATGAAAGTCCTCTAACTTCAAGGCTGATAAAAAATTATCTCTTGTTTCATTGTCAAACTGTTGGTTATATTTTTATACTTTTACCATTTTTTATTTGTAGTAGTTTATTATTTTTTATAATTTTTTTATCTTTCTCAACAAGTAAAAAAAAGAAATGCAGAGTAGTCTTTCTCTGTTAGGAATACATTGCTGTAATACTTTACCTTCATAAATCAATGTGGATTAATGTAAAGTTTTTATGTAGAGTTCAGAAATTACAAAGTATATTTACATTTTAACTAGTCGTCAATATGCTTGGAGATTATTAGTGTGGTATTTTGAAACAACAACGCATAAAGTCATTTGCTTCCTTGTATAAAATAATATGTGCTACCTGCATAATAGTTGTGAGCATACAAGTCACAACTTGCCCTCCACTAACCACTTCCTAAATGAAGTGGCAAGAAATGGTGGCCTTTCTAGTCCTCACAAGAGAAGATTTTTCAGAAGCACCCTTGAAAATGAAGAGGTAAGAGCTACAATTATAAATACAAATACCAACGTAGATATTTGAATAGTTTTCTCATTTTGATGGCGGTAACCTCTGTATTATGTGGTAAGAAGTGTTCCAGTGCATTGTGCTTGGTATAAGTGTTTAATTATATAAACATCAACAAAAAACAAGTTATTTTTAAATATTAATAGACACACACTCCAGATATTGTGAAGTACAACCATTGCACTGTAGCTGCGTTTAGTTTTTGAAAAAGTAGAAAAGGAAAAAAACACTGCATTGTTTAGTTTGATGTAGGCTGTAGGAATAATAGTACACAACAACTCTACTTAGCTTTAGAACCACTTCTCTTATGTATGTAGTGAGTATTTTTAAAATGTACATATATAAAGATTCCCCCCTCAATCTTTGTACCCCTCAGAAGTAGGTGAAGTCATATCAGAAACCAGTTATGCAGCAATACAGTATGTGGCAATATCTTCACTAAGTTCATAGCCCAGATTTTGAAATCAGCCTTGTAATAAGTCATCCATCTGGCTCTGCTCCATCAATGTGATCCGTCTATATTCCAGTAATTTAACAGAATCCCTTGTCAGATTCTATAGCTAGACTGGGGGTGGTCATTTATCATATCGTTTATCATTTATCGTGATAAACTTCCTATCATGATAAGAATTGATTTATTATTATTATGAGAAATTCCAAGTAATTTAATTAAACAACAAAACGAAGCTGTCTGTAATGTCGGAATTGTTAGTTTTACTATTTTGTTCAATAAAATCATCAATAAATATCAACAATTAGAAAATATTATTACTGCAGTTACTGTGTGTAGTTTAGTGATGCAAATCACACATCTTTATGTAACTGGTGTCCTAAAGTAGCGCATTGAATGTTTTTTAAGAGCAGTATGTGTTTGTGAAGCTACATATGACACCCAGTCACAGTCATACAGTTACATCAAAAAGAAGCAATAACTATCGTTTTTATCGCCACATTTATCGTTATCACAATAGTACAACAAAATATTGTGATGAAACGTTCAGTCTATATTCCCAATACTACTAGTTTAGACCTGTGCAAGTTCAATGTCAGGTAACGCAATCATGAGAAGCTAAAAAGCCAATCAGGAAGCAGCTAGAGGCCAGAGAGGGTGGGTCTAATCTTTGTTTTTGTTTTGATCAGGATGACAACGCAGGCTAGGCCAAGTAAGACAAAAACGGACACATTTGATTAAACTACAGAGTAAAGCAGGTCTTCTCACCTCCAGGAGTGGTGGAAAATAAAGTGCCTCCAGGGGTGGTACAGTAGTCATGAGGTAGCTGGGTTGTGTCGTTGATCAACACCGTCCTGGTCGGGATGGCCCTGCTCTCGCTAAGCTGACGACTGGTCGACATTTTTCGGCGCCTGTTCGGTGACAAATCCAGCAGCTACAGAAAACTGTGGTGCTTATCTCCCGACGGACGGTGGAAACCCGGGCCGTTCCCCACTTTTTTTACAGCTTCCCGAAAGCTTTCTTGGCTCTCCGTTCGTCCTACCAGCCGTCAGCACCGTCCCTCCCTCAGCAAGGCAGGAAGCACGACGAGCTGAGGGGGGATGTGACGTTGTGAGCGCTACGTCACCGTCTGTTTATGAAAATCTGAAATGATGGTCTGGTTACGATTAAAGAGACATTTGTGTTCATGACATTTGTCAACAACAAAAAGATCACTCACGACATGAGAAACACTGATAACTTACCAAATAAAACATTAAATAGAAGTTTGTTTGTTTTTGTTTCAGTACTTCAGTTCAAAAAGCAAAATAGCATTTTTCAGATTTGTAAATTACAAAAGGGATTTCATTCAATCTTAATGCGGCTTAGGGCTTACAAAAAGAGATGGGTAGTGACTAACTTTTTTGGAGAAAAGACTGCTACAATACTTTTTTGCTTTTACTTGAGTAATATAATGAAGTATCATTCCTTCTTTTTGAGTAAAATTTTACTCAAATAGGAAGAATGATACTTGCAGAAGCTACCCTCTGCAAGTAGCTTCACTGAATTAAGAACAAACACTTTTTTCTTAAATTACATGAGACACAAACCTATAGTTTATCTTGTGTGGTCACAAGCCTTTTGTTATTTTAATGTTTCTATCTGCTGAGGCTTCTGCACAGCAGTTATAATAACCTAAACTTGAAATAAATACATAAATTTCAATGCATTCCAAACTGTCACAATACTTACATTATCTATTTTTTTGTTTTATTTTAACAGGACCCCACCAGTTCCAGCTGAGATGACGCTGCATAAAAACACACAATCAATAAAATACTTCAATCTGTTTGTACCTGTTTCTTGTATCATTCAACACACTTTTTAAGTGTTTTCCAGCCAAGTAATGAAGACCTTCATTACACATCGGTTGGGTCTGTGAAGTAGTGTTTCTTGTATGTTACAAACCAATATTTGCTGTAAATTCTATAATATTTGTGAGAGGAATAAGTTTATATGCTATACATAATGGGATGTGATTGTACAGATGAGATTAAATACATGTATGGTTCTCCAAAATGATCTTCAAACAAATGTGCCTATTTATTTATTATTATTCTTACTAATAATATATTAGTATATACTGTTATAATTCTTTTCTGCATTGCGTTTATTTTGTCAAAATTGTTTCAACATGTTCGAAGCAAAATGTTCATAATCGTCATCATCAAACATTTCCAACAGCTCCTGAAGGCACCATAAACTAAAACTGCGGACGCATGCGCAATGGCTTCTGTTGCTCCCAACCGGGGTCTACCGTGTTCTTCCGCCGCCATCCTCCGTCCGTAAGCAGGCAGCTTCAGAAATCCACACTTCAACATGAGCTTCACAGTGGAAGAGAGGGGAAACGCGAACTCTCTCAGCTACCGCTTGTTCTTTAGTAAGTAAGCAATGTGTAAAAATAGCAGGGTTTTATCTTTGTTTGCCACTTTGAGGACTCTGTTGACACCGCAGGCCAGCCGCAATCTCCCACGTGTCAGTAATTCATTTATTCAAGTAGGATTTAGCTTAGGGGAAACTACAGAAATGTAGGGATTCTGTTTTTTACTTCCTGCAGGGCGACTTTTGAGTCATTCAATTTTCACTTTTCAGATCTACTTGTTGTTGTTGTTTTTACAAAGTTAACACAATTTAGCGATGCTTCTTTACGTTTTATATATATTTCTCAGACATTTTTCTGTAAAAGAACACCGCAAATTGAAAATTATTTCTGGAAACCTCCCAAGGTGTTTTAACACGTCATATAGAAACCTAAAGGGGCGGGGCATCGTTCTCTCTGTGTATAATAAGGGCATTGATAAATGTCATCTTTGAGACAAGCAGGTCTTTGTATCTTCTGGTAGACGAATGGTTAAATGCCAATTTTGTGCCCAAACTTAAAGAATTTCTGGTATAAGATATGTTTTTAAAAAAAATAGTAATAAATGTAATAAATGCTGACTCCAGTTATTCCAGTGATAAAATGGAGCCCAATATTAGCAAAGCGTAATAATAAGTGGTTGGTACTTTTTAAGTAATTCACACAATGATCTGTTGAAGTGAAAGTAAAAGTTTGGGACATTATGTGTAATTTGTTTATTGTGTGGAACACCTGCCTGCTGACATAAAATGTTTCAGATTCGTTTGTTTACTTACCTGCTGTGTTGATTAGTGTTCAATCTGACTACTTCACAGAAAATGCGGAAGGAAAGTACATCTCCCCATTCCATGACATACCAATATATGCTGACGAAAGCCAAGTAAGGAAGCGATTTCAGCCTTTGGACAAATAAATCTGTATATTTACACTTTTATGCACAATTTAAGGCCAGACAGTGGTTCGGTTATAGCAAGATTGCTGCAGTAAATGCATTTCTGTGGCTCATCTCTCCCAGCACACAACTGCTTTGGATAATACTCTGCACCAGGGGTGCTCATACTTTTTGAGACCAAGATCTACTTTTTCTCTCACCAGCCGGCTGAGATCTACCTCATGACACGAAGACATAAAAATTGTAAATTAAACCCTATTGACTTATTTTATATGCAAATATACATCAGTTATAGCAGATAAAATAAAGTGATAGAAAACCTAATGCAGTTTCTTCCCCAGTGAGATTCTGACACTGGGAGCAGGTTACTGGTTTCTCAGGCAGA